>APFE031311083.1:54891-132215 GCA_000404065.3 Pinus taeda | reverse complement strand
ATTCATGCAAACAATTTTTACTGATGGTTGTAAAGGAAAAGAAACCTGATAAAACCAATGTATTTGAGGGCTGTGATGCTAAACAACAAGCTGATTTAGAAAAAGTTGTTTTGGAGTATGATATCTTGTTTCAAGAACCTAAAGGTCCACCACCCAAAAAGGAAATAGTGCATGATATTAATTTGCAGCAAGATGCTCCATTGCCTAACAGTGGGATGTACAGGTTGTCCACTTTAGAGAATGCAGAAATCAAGAAGCAGGTGTAGGAGTTTCTCGAGAAGGGTTTCATCAAACCTAGCACATCGCCATGTGGGTCTCCAATTGTTTTGGTGAGAAAGAAAGATGCCTCGTGGAGAATGTGCATTGATTACCGAGCACTGAACAAGATAACAATAAAAAATAATTATCCCCTTCCTCGCATAGATGATCTATTAGATCAATTGAAAGAAGTTGTTTATTTTTCCAAGCTAGACTTGCATAGTGGATATCATCAGGTCAAATTTGCAGAACAAGATGCATGGAAGACTGCTTTCAAAAGAAAGCAGGGATTATATGAGTGGCTGGTTATGCCTTTTGGCTTAACTAATGCTCTTGCTAATTTCATGAGAATAATGAATGATGTACTCAGACCTTTGCTTGATGATTTTGTTATTGTATATCTGAATGACATTATGATCTTTAGCAAAACATGGGAAGAACATTTAAAGCATGTTAAGCAGATACTAGATGTTTTGAAAAGAGAAAAAATTTATGTTAAACTCTCAAAAGGTGAATTTGGAAAAACATCTTTGAATTATTTGGGACATATAGTATGGGGTGGTGAATTGAAGATAGATCCCTCTAAGGTGGCAGTCATTGTAAACTAGCCTAGACCCAAATATGCTACAGAAGTTACGAGCTTCTTAGGAGTAGCACAATATTAGAGAAAGTTCATATCTAACTTTTCCTGAATTGTAGCTCCCTTACATGCTTTAATAGGATTGAACAAGGTGTTTCAGTGGGGAGGCAAACAATAGAAAGCCTTCGACACGTTGAAATAAAAGATTAGTACAACACCGGTACTAGCACTATTAGATCTTCAAAGACCATTTGAGATCCAAATCTATGTCATCGACTATGCCATGGGAGCAGTGTTGATATAGCACGATAAACCCATATGCTATCATTCTGAGACATTTAATTCTGCAGTAGTTAACTATCCCACATATGATAAAGAATTGTATGCATTAGTACAAAGTGTGAAAAGGTGGAAACATTACTTAATGGGCAAAGAAATAGTTATACATACTGATCATCAACCACTTCAATATCTTCACTCCCAAACTAAGTTGCAACAATCAAGACACTATAGATGGATGGGTTTCCTACAATAGTTTTATTTAGTCATTAGATATAAAAAGGGCATACATAATAAAGGTTCAAATATGTTATCTAGACCCATTGTAAATGCATCTACTATACTTAAGCATAATTCCGTGTTACATTGAATAATATGCTGAAGATATAGACTTTAAAGATGTATATGCAACTTTAATTCAAGGCAAACGAGTAGAATAATTATATTATCATATTGAGGACCGACCCTTATATCATTGTGGAAAGCTATGCATTCCAAAAACTGAAAGAGTAAAGATAATTCGAGAAGAACACACTTCTCTAATATCAAGTCACTTTGGGGTAAGTAAAACAGTTGTGCAGCTGCAAATATTTTTCTATTGACCAAAAATGAATGATATTGTTTCCATATATGTAAGAGGGTGTACTATGTGTGCTAAAAGCAAGCCCAACAATAGAAAACTAGGCTTGTACCCTCCATTACCAGTTCCTTCTCATCCTTGGGAAAGTGTTTCCATGGACTTTGTTGGAGGACTGCCTAAATCTAGGAAAGGTCATGATTATCTATATGTTGTTGTGGATAGGTTCAGCAAAATGTGTATTTTGATACCTTGTAATAAATAGATTACAGCTAAACAAACTGCAAAATTGCTCTTTCAACATGTATGGGTTCATTTTGGATTACCCACTTCCATTATATCTAATCGAGACACCCAATTTGTGGGAAAGTTTTGGGACAGAAGTATTCAACAACACCGTGATCCAGTTGCTTAGGGGATATTGTAACAAGCATCCTAAGCTTTGGGATGAACATTTGTGTTATGTTCAGTATGCTTACAACCGAGCCAAACATTCTTCCACATAGAGATCTCCTTTTGAGACCTGTTTTCGTTTCACACCAAGGTCTCCCTTGGATTTTGTCTTTGGTAAGGAAACAATAGTTGAGGTACACAACGATGTGGACAAGGCAACTAGGTTCATTGAACAAATCCAAGATCCATCAGGCAGTACAGGAACAACTCGAAAAGAGCTAGGCCAAATACAGGCAAGGCATGAAAAGCATCGGATGGAGCATAGTTTCCAAGTTGGTGATCAAGTCTAGCTATATATAAGCAAGGACGGGGTGAAAGGTGAAGGTAAAAGGCTAAAACCAATAAGGTATGGACCTTTCAGGATGCTTGAGAAAATTGGTGAGAATGTTTTTCACCTTAATTTGCTAGCCTATATGTACATCTACTTAGTTGTTAATGCAGACACCTTGAGACTATTTGAACCTTAGTTAATTGAATATCCTAAAGAAGAGAGTCAATTGCCTTCTATTTATGACCTGCTACCTGAATATCCTAATGAATTGCAGGAAGACATAGTTTTGGACAGGAAGGTGAGAACAACGCGAAGGGGATATGTTGAGTACCTCGGAATTGGGCTCAAGGGTTCAAAGCCAAGTAGTGCAAAATGGATAGAGATTGGAAAAGTGAGAAAGTTGTATCCTCACTTAGTTGATGCTTGAAAACCAACTTTTGGTGGTCCAAGAGCTTTTTCCATGGGAAGGCTGTGATCCGAATTGGATCCTCAAATATTTCCATGATTATTAAGAATGGATGACAAACTTCAAGAAATATTATAGCTATCAGAAATAACCTCCGAATAATGATAATTTTCATCCAGCACAGAGCAACGAGGACCTTAAGCCAAAGCACGCTGACCATTAGCCCATGGAGACTGCACATGGCACAAAAATGGCAGTTGGGAAGCTCAAACCCAGACATGGAGGTTGTTTCTGGTCACAACCAGAAAACTGTGGGAAAGCGCTAAAATCGACAGGCGGGTTCCGCACTATAAAACCGGTGGAATATTGAAGGCATTTCAGGTGGTAAGTGGGTTTGGCCGAAGACCCAACGATTCCATACACCGAGTGACACGTGTTTGGCGGGGAGAGAGAAAAAACTGCTTACATCGCAGACTAACAATCGAGCAACTGAACCGCGCGACATAAGTGAATATAGTAGGATCTGGGGGCTCCAGATCAAGTGGCGAAGGTTCAACTTGATGGATGATGGATCTGAGGGAGAAATAAACTACAACACATAAAGGTTTGAAGTCTGATTTGACCAATGAGTTGACAGAAGGATCCATTTCGCAGGCATCTAGGAAATAATAGAAAGAACGACAGTTCAGGAAGAACTGACACTCAATTCACAAGAAGACGGGAGGCCACCTCTCTGCAAAAAGTTACACAACAATGATGATGCAAGGCAGAGAAGTCCCAGCGGAAATAGGCAGGTGATCTAGAGAGTCGGGAAGTTGAAACGAACAGTCAAGGAATGAACTGGCTTTAAAGCCACGAGCTGACAGAGACAAGAAAAAGAGACGGTGAGGTAGAAAAGTAGTGAAAAAGCCGAAGGTCGAGAGACATAGAAAGAAAGGAAAAATTGCAGAGAACAGAGAAGTTGAGCTGACCATCAGAGTAAGGGCAACATCGAGCAAACAAAGACAAATTGAGGTTGAAATTCAATAAGGGGAGTCTGTGAACTCTAAGGACTTGGGAATTCTAAGTGCCATCCTACTGATCATCCTCTATCAAGAGAGACTCAGATTGAGCTCCTTATTGTAATACTCTGCTTTGAAGACATAATAAAAGGCCACCACTAAAAGCTGGACTAGGAGATGTAGCCCAGGAAGATTGGGTGAACTCCTTATTAAATTTTGTTGTGTTTCTGTTTTGCTTACTATAATCTTTTACTGTTTCAAGTGTCTATTTATTTTTCAATCTTATCAATACGTTTTCTAAGATAACATAGACACACACACCAGCACATGAGTCTGTAATGCCTTCATTAATTTCCTAAGGTCACCCAGGGGTGACTTCAGATCAGCTGATCCATAGAATTATGAAATTGACCTATAAAGGGGTGATCCAACCAAGGAGTTTGGAGGAAAGTGCAAGGAGAAGGAACTTGCAGATAAAATAAAAACTGAGTTTGGGATGGTCAAGAAGTTAGGTGGATACTCTATCCACTCTATTATAAACCAAGAGGTGCATTTTTCCACTCATATTTTGGTTGGGAAGGTCATGAGAAAATGTCGTGTGGATGAGGTTTCAGCACCAATAATTTCATTAGTTGCATAGTGCACAAAGGGGGTGCAGTACCTCAGCAAGGAATTCTTAGAAAATTTCCACAAAGCGTAGGATGAAAGCAAGGCATTTCACTATGCCTGGCTACAGCTGTTGATTATACTAGTTGCATGGTGACTTATGGCAATATTCAGTTTGCTCCATAGGATGAGGATTTGTCGGAGGAAGCAAAGTTCACTTCACTGTGGGCGATGAAGGATTCGAAGAGGATCATGGAGTCAAAATCCTTATATATGTTGGTCAAGATGGATCTCTTCACAATGATCAGTCATAGGCCAAGGTTTTCTCCAACCTTGTTTGAGCAGTTGCGGACCTTCGAGGAATTTAAGGTTGATTTTCATAATGTATCCATTCGCGCAAGGCAAGACCCTAAGAAATCATGATACAAGTTTCCATACCTAGTTACGGAGGTTAATGTATAAGATATTGTGGGGACATGGCCATCGAAGTGGCGATAAACCACAAATCTCGGCATAGGTACCAGCAAAGGTGGAGAAAGCACTTCCACGCCAACGACAGCTGTGCAGAAACATAAAGAAGTAGCACAGGAAACACAACTAGATTTGGCTGATCATAAGAAGAAAGAAACTATTAATAAAGAAGCTCCTACTACAGCAGCTACCGATAAAGAGTGTGCTGCAAAAGAGGCCATAGTAGAAGTCGAAGCATCGACCTCCCAACATACTAAAGAGTAAGAATAGTTTGAGCAAGAAGGAGGCAGGGGTGATGAGAAGAGAACTCCCTTCAAATTGTAGAAGTGGACCAAGGAGATGACTTTTGGAACCAGTAAGAAGAAAAAAATTAGACAAGAACGCACATGTGGATTCAATGGTCCTCACTGAGGGGGACTTGGGCGAGATCGGGAATAAGGTCCGCAACACAACAATAGAGTTTTGGACTCAATTTGAGCAGTAGTACATGCAAACACTAGGGAGTGTCCAGAAGAATCTATGCAAGTTGCAAATTCAAGTAGGTAGAATTTAGGCGAGTGTGGGACAAGTGAGCGGGGTTCAAGTGAGTTTGTAGCAAGTGAGTGAGAGAATAATGGAAACAGAATGGACTCTGGAACTCAGAGTCATTCCCTTTCCAGAAGGGACATTACATGTAGAGTTAGACAAAGATAACACTTAGCTAGGAAAGATCAAGGGCGTGGGTATGAATTTAGTTGTGCTGCCCCATCAGACCCTCCACGCGCTTCCTCAAGAGGTCTCAGATGAGATTTGGATTAGACAACAACGTGCTCTATTGGTAATTAGCAAAGTCAAACCGAATAATGAGTAGATCTTCACCGAAAAGGATCAGGCTCTTAAGGAATAAGAGGAGCTAGCTGCATGAAGCCAGAGTCGAGAAGCAACAATTACAGAAGAATGTAATTCAATACCAGAGCTACCCATTCCAAAGGATGTGAAAGATTCAACAAAGATTCATAAATTGGCCATTGCAGTATGAGGGTCTAAGGATGATGTAGGCTGAGTTACTTTTGATTTTTAGATGAAGATCTCAAAAATACAATTGAAACTGCATTCGATTACTCCGCCAAGGGTCAGGGAGTAGTGTAGTGTAGCCATTAGATAATACATGACTACTTTAGAGAATGCAGTATTGGGCTAAATGGTCTTTTTGAAAATGCAATGGAGCTATGGACTACATTGTAGGAGAACTCAAACCTACAGCGACTGGGTACAGATATCAGAGAGGCACAACATCAAGATAATGAGACCAGGGTGACTGCACGCACTTTGGTGCCAGTCCAACGCTTCACACACTTGTAATAAATGAAGTTGTTGTAGGCACAGGTTGAGGAGTTGCAACACAAAGAAGTAGTTTTGAAGGCTTGGATTCAACCATGGATAGAGGAAGCTAGCCAGATTACTCTTTCCATCCAGGAAAAGTTGAAGACTTTCCAGACAGCAAGGACCATGCACCTTATGATGGATGGGCCAACTACGGAGAAGTTGTTCAAAGAAGTGTAGCAGGCCATAATACAAAGCATAACGGACCTTGAATTATTCAAGCGGGATTTTGGTGACCTCCACAATAAATTAGAGAAGTCAACTAACTTACTCAAGGGAAAGTCACACTATTTGTGTTGGGGGCCTGTTGGGATGGGGTCCCTTGGGAAAATGTTTTTCAGTTAAGTCAATTTTTGTAATATTTTTGTTAAAGAATGTAAAGTCTCCATGAAATGTGGAAGTGGAGCGTGAAGCTAAGTAAGAGTTAAAGGGGAATTAGTCCCTTTTATGGACAGGTGATAGGATGGTTTTGAGACCTACCCATGCTCTACGGACTAGATTATTGTAATGAAAAGGGTATATATAGTTGAGTCATAATGAGTCTAAGAGACAACTTTGTGTAGAGAAATATTGTAAGAGGAAAGTGCTAAGGTAGGAAAAGTTTGTTTCCTTTACTTAGGCGAAGGGGGAAGGCTCCTACAGCTGAGTGCGCAGAGACCTTGCTAAGTCTACAAGATGAGTGTGCGGGCCCCTACAGCTGAGTGCGTAGGGAAGGGAAGTCTGTAATTGAACGTTTATTAATAATAAAGACTATTTTGAACTGAATTTGTGCACACGTGCCTTGTTTATTTAATTTTGTTTAAGTTTATGTATATTCGCTTTACGATCTGTTTTATGTGAATTAATGCTTAATTTATGCGCAAAATGGATAGATCTATAGTGTTTATGCATAATAAGTATAATTAACCACCTTTGCGGAGATCGAGATGTCATTAGATAAATTAGTTGTAGTTAACTGTTTGGAAAGGGTAGATCTACGTGACGATAGATCTAGGTCATAGGGGCTTTTGAATATATAGTTTATTGCGCGAAGGTAATGAATATGTATCTTTTATGCTTGTTAAGTACAATCAGGTACCTTCGTGAATAACTGAATGTCAGTTCGATATAATTGAAGTAGCTGACAGTCGAAAGGGATAGATCTGTGCAAAGATAGATCTAAGCTATAAGATCCTTAGGAAGACCATCACACAGGCCTTTGGATGCAAAAACCTGGTTCTATCATCCCCTAATAATGCTTCGGGTGAGACTATAGCTTGTGCTACACATGTTGTTTCCAAAAGGGAAAGCAGTTAAGATTTTGTTGGTTGACGCACACACCTCTGAACTTGGGTCAAGCCCCCTTAAAACAACACCATACTTGAAGAGGGAGGTGGTTAATTATATAGCTAGGTGTCTGGAACATCTAAAGTTTAAGGTTGAGCATAAGCACCCAACTGGTCTACTACAACTAATACCTATTCCTAAATGGAAATGGGATGTGGTATCAATTGATTTCATTACCAGTTTTCCTAGAATAAGAAAGGGGCATGATTATATAATGGTGGTGGTGGACAAACTCACCAAAGCCCCCTTTTTTATTATGATAAAGTTAGTGCATAAGGTAGCTAACATAGTTGATATTTATATGCAGGAGATTTCTAGGCTACATGGAATGCCTAAGGAAATTATTTTAGACAAATATCCAAAGTTTATATCCAAATTTTGGATGGGATTATTTGAAGTAATAAGTACTAATTTGAAATTTAGAATAGCATACCATTGAGAGTTTGATGGGGATATATAGAGAGTTAATTATATATTTGAGGATATCTTGGAAATGTATGTGATGGATAAGCCATCAAGATTAGAATACTACCTAAATTTGGTATAATTTTCATATACAAGTAGGTATTAGGCATCATTGGAGATGAGCCTATTTAAAGCCTTATATGGCAGAAGGTGTAATACTCTTCTAAGTTGTATTAATCTAGTAGATAGGATTATGGTTGGTCCATAAATGCTCAAAGATATGGAAGAAAAAGTGGTGAAAACTAAGAAAAAATTGAAAGCTACTCAAGATAGACATAAAGGATATGCGAGAAGAAACAAATTAATAGGGAATTTAAAATTGGGAAACATGTATTCTTAATAGTAAAAGAAAAGAAGAACTCAATGAGGATGGGAAATTATGTGAAGTTGGAAATGGTATATTGTTGGCCATTTGAGATCCTAGAAAGGATTGGTCCTATTGCATATAGGATTGCATTGCTTGCAACTAGCATTTTCATGATGTGTTCCATGTTTCTTTGCTTAAAAAGTATGTTCCCAATACTAATCATGTTATTGATTGGCATACGATTCAAGTGGAGTTGGAAGGGACTTCTAGGTCCAACTAGTGTGGATTTTGGACACGAAGTTCAAAGTGCTCTAAAATCGAGATGTTAGTATGGTAAAGGTGTGATGGACCATGCTTGGTCCAGAGGATGTTACCTGGGAGTAGGAATATGAGATGAGGGAGGAGTACCCACATCTTTTTTACTAAACATGTGTATATATATGTAAATATGATGCACTAAGGGTAATGCGTAAATAAGGGAGGGGGGGAGGAACGTAATACCCCTGCCTGAATCGGTTAATGTAAATAGATGTACAAATGTTATTTAGGTTGGTGAGATGGATACATGAGATTAATAGGATAGTGGGACAAAGTTATTTTGGGGGTCTGCATGCCCATGTATATATGTTGATATATTTTTAGGGCCAGTGTGCTAATGTATATATGCCTTTATAGTTTGTGATAATGTATATTCTGGAATGGTAATCATGATGTAAAAATTGTACATATATTAATAAAATAATTGATTGGATGTAGACAAATTCCATGTAAAAGAGTATGGGGGACACAAAATTCCCTGTAAAAGGAAAATTACTCTAATTTCTATAAGGTGTTGGTGAAAATGCACTAAGACCTAGGTTGATTTGGGGAATGCCACATGGTAATATAAATCCATGCATACATAAAGTGAATGGTTCTTCTTGTGAAGGAATTCACTTACATGGTGGATTACATGCATTCAATGGATTTTGAGTGACCATTTATGGATGGATTGATGAAGTATGTTCAGTCTATGAGTTCTTTGGTTTTGGTTAGTTAGTGAGTCCCGGGCTTGGATTCTATAACTAATTGGAGTTTTGGTGAACTCGATTTTAGTGAGCAGTTGGTGAAACCTATGCTTGCATTTTTTAATTGACTCAGATTTATTTCAGACAAGCCTGGAAGGGTACCTGGAAGTGTTGGAAAATAATAAGAGCTCATGGAAGCCATAGGGATAAGGATGTATCTAGCTGACTGTAAGAAATCATAGAAGGTGGGGAACTTCCAAGGGAATGTTGGGTGCAGTGAAAGGATACTCCACTTGGGTGTAGACCAAAGGGAGCATGAGCTTTTGGTTGGAAACTAAGGCTAGTGGGCTCAGTACCTTAGCCAAAGTATGTGGTCTAATACTCGATGTAAAAAATATTTCTCATGGAGTTTCCTAGCTTGGGGGTGACCCATAGTTGAGAGTTTATGAACCACACAGTTTATGGTTGGATGGAATGTGGAAAGCTTGTAGCCAATAGGTCTCTTATTCATATGTGTCCATGTGTAATGGATTGTGTTTGTGTGTCTTTAATTGTAAACCTTAGTTTGTGTTATGTAATGAAAATTTATTTGTGTTTAAATTCCATTATGCATAACTAATATGTTTAAGTGAATGAATACTAACTTAATTATTGCATGAGTTATGCACATAGAATTGAATTGCTTGAATTTACAGGTTAAAGCTAGATACAAGTGTACCCTATGATGGCTTTTGTATATTTATTTAACCTTTACATAGGGTATTAATTGGTATCATAGGAAAAACCATGTGTTAGTGAGGTCACAAGGTTTATGGTCATGAGATAGGGTTCATAAATTGTACCATGGTTTTATGCTTTCACAAAAGAAATTGTAGTACGAAGCTATTGGTGTATGGTAGTGTTGTTGTGACTAGGGGTTAGGGACATTACAAGACTGGTCCATGCAAGCCATGACACACTCAATGTCATCCACATATGGAATGATAACACATTATATATGGAGTATTGGTAATCATAGAGAGAATTTTGATGCACCAAACTGAGGATTGTTTTGGAATGTGTAATGCATTGATTCATAAGGTGGTCCTACACCCTTGTTCCAACATATAGTTAACCTTATAACAATGTCAAAGGGATAACATTACAAGGATCACATATAATGCAATTGGTGGCATGATAGTGTTGTATTGGTTGAGACCTTAGTTAGAGTCCCAGTGGTAGCCAATCATATCATTCTTTTCTTATGCCATAGAGGTTCTTTCTATATAATGTTTAGTATATTGGTGTTGTACATTTTGTAGCATCAATGCTAGAACTTGAGCATTTTGTAGAATAATTTCTAGAAAGGGGAAATCTATAGAACACTTAAATTATTATATAGTTATGTATGGTTTTCATGATTTTCTAGGGTCATTATTGGTCAAAATTGGATTCCAAAAGATGCATGGTGATAAAGGCTTAGAGGTAAATGCTTATGGAGGCATGGAATGTCTTGTTAACAATTATTTGATGTCTATTGTTGTAACCCCTCTAGGTTTCATAAAATTATTGTACTGCAGGGGGTTTTGGTTCATGAACTCAAAGAGTATTTGGGACTCTATATCTAGATAAAAATGTAGGAGAAAAAAAAGAAGGCTAAGCACAAGAGGAAATGGAATGTGGGATTTTCCCTAGTTTATATTTCAAATGATTAAATAATGATTACTTATCTGGTGGGTCCCCATCCATCATGGAGCGGCCTTGTCCTGGAGGAGCCTTGACTGAGTAATAAGTGTGACAGTTAAAGCCAACATTTTCCACTAGAAAGCCAAGGTCAAAAGGGCGCACTTAATAGATCAACGACTACAATAGATTCTGGGCAGGTCGAGTATTGTCTCTAAGTTTTCCCAAGCACCCCACTGGAGGAAGATAGATGGGCATGTTACCTATTGGGACAATGTGGTGAATACTTCCACAGTCATGACCACCATAGGGCGAGCATGGCAGGTGAGCTTGAAAGCATTTGATTCATCACCCTCCTCCCTAGCTCACAAACCAAATCAACTCCACCATGTGTCTCCTCCTTGTCACATGTAAACTTGCATGGAGCCCTATTTACATCCACAATGTCTAATTACCTTCAGTCATCAGGAGAAACCAAAATTAGGAGGGATCTACACCTTCAACTCGACAATATTCTTGAATAGGAAAAGTGGAAGATTCAAGAGATTAGTGAACATAAGCACTAATAATTGATCAACAAAGATCAAGGATTCATTAACTAGAGAAGGACTGTGAGAGGAGGATCCATATATATATATATATATATATATATATATATATAGTCGTCACAGAAAGGTTGCAAAGAAAGGGAGACTATAGAAGAATTATAGACAAAGACAAAGGTCTAAACATAGTCGAGTGCAAATGAGATCAAGTTGTAGTGGAAGCATGCATGGAGAAGAGTACAATGGACATATACTTCATGTTTTAAGCCTTAGAGGAGAGATCCAAAGAGAGAAGAGAGAAAAAAGGAGTCAACGTATAGAATTCGGGACTGAACCAATAAAGCCTAACACTTAACCAAATTCTTCTTTTGGAAGAAGTCTGTCAATTAATAGGGCGGTGGAAATAGAAATAGCACTAGACAGAGTTGGGAGATGGACTTTATCGTACTGATCCAGAACCTCAGAACCTCATGAAATTTATAAAATAACAATTCTCAAAAGCGCCGGGCACCATGGATCCATCAGTAGATAGAAAGATTTTTTGTTATCTGGGACTAGTTGTTAACAAAATTCTGTGATAGGAATTTAACCTGGGAAGTTGGAAACTTGAAAACCTGTGACATATTTTAAATTGAATTGCGCTAGAGCGTCAGGGTGGCGGGGAGCAAGGAATAATAGTTGAGAAATTCTGGAATACTGGAATCTCGTAGTTATTTCTAAATGCATTTCAAAAAGACCAGGGGACTGGGGAACTAGGGATCATCGAGTGATGAGAATGGAAAAATGTTTACGTTCCTTAGATCTATTAAGCGACGAAATTGTGGGGCCATCACGGAGAGTGGGCGCGATTGGAAAGGTTTTCCTTTGTTAAAGTTATGTGGGCCATCTCGAAGACCTAGAATCCCGCAATTACTTTTAATTGAATTACTAAATATTTACAAGGGCCTAGGGTCACAGGACTATATGAATATAAAAGAGCTCGGGGAGCCATTTTACTACTATTTCTTGTGTATTTTATCTGCTACACTATAGCCTCTCCATCGCGACTTTTTACAGGGATTTTGATCATGATGGGTGGAAGGAAGCATCTACAAGAGGGGAAACTGCAAAAAGGGTCAGTTCAGGCAGATAGAGGGGTTTAAATTTACATTTATCCATGGAAGGAATAAAATGGTAGAAGAGTGGCCTGTTTACCCACCCACCATAACCCAAATAATGGATGCCGAGTCCAGAGATCAAGGAAGTCAATAATCAAAATATTTTGTTTGAGAAATAATGACACAGTCATGTCATTTATGTAATTTTGCCAATACTTCATTTTCAAGAAAAGAATCAAGTCTGTTATGTAATAATTAGGACTACTAGGCTAGTCGCATGTTATTTTCTCTGCCCATAAAAGGGATGGATATCTCATTAGAAAAGGGTTCAATTTTCTATCATAGAGGCTATATTGTTTTTGCAAGCTTTTCAAGTTCTAGAGCTTATCAAATGTATGTTGTTCTTGAAGAATAATGAAGAAGTTTTTGGTGATTCCAAGTACTGAGATGTGTAGTATATAATTCCTTCTCTATTCATTATTTCATATGTGTTTCTTTCCTCTCATAAATTGTGTAATTGAAGCTACTAGATTCAATATTAAACAACATATTTATCTATTTTATGTTATGAAAAATGGTACATGTAATGTGTGGGATTGAAGGCCTTAAAAAATGCTCCATGGTTTCTGAATGTCATTTCATTGATATTGTTTATGATTCTACTAGAATTTGGTGCATAGGATTATGTGTCTATCTAACCCTCTACACTAGGTTTCTCTCCTTGTATTTACTCTTTCACCTATACTACAAGGACCAATGAAACTACACTCTCTATGTGTAAACCACCATGACTGAACATTAAGCCTTGGGAATGGCATACTAATTAAGTGTATATTGAATCTACCTCTGAGTAGGGTGATTAGACCAGATTTCATAAGTTTGTAGCTAATTCTTTATGAGAATGAATAATTCCTTAAGACACAATAAGATGTCCTCAACCCAGGGATTGTCTCTAGGAGTGACAAAATTTTCTAGTTCCATTGCTGAGGAATAAATTAGAATATATTTCCCTGGGTAGAAATTTGTTCATTCCTTTTTCCTATGAGCAATGGAAGTGTGGGTTGACATCTCTCACCTAAAGGGGATTTTGAAATTACTCTTCCTGCATTCTTGGCCAACAAATTCCCCCCTATATTTTTCTTATGTTGTTGTTTATCCTCATCATGTACCTCCATTTCAAGAATGGTATACCCATTTGTCTACATTCAGTGGAAGCATAGATGAAATGTCAACCCAACACCTTAAGTAATTTCATGAATGCATGAGAAATAGGGTATTGTTCATGAATATGTGAAAGTGAAGTTGTTCATGTATTATTTGGATAAAGATACTAGGGCTCAGTAAAAAATCTTACCTCATTGCAAAGTATCTTCTTTGAAGAGATTTCACATAACTATAGTTATTTTTGCAAATGTTTATATCCACCAAATTATCTATTTGAAGATTAATGTGAACATTTTAAAGTTGAAAATATTTCTATGATTTTTTATTTTGGTGAAGATGTTTGTGGAGATCAACACCAAGATAAATTATACCCACATCAAGAAGCACTTACCAACAATCAATAAAAGGAAGGAGACACTGTTAAGATGTAAAAAAAACCTCAGAGATCTTATTATGCTAATTTTGATGGTTCTCCATTTTATGATTTGTATGAATCATATGGGGAGTTGGGTGTTCTAGAATGACAACAGTCTCTGTCATCGGAAGCCATACAAAAATAGGAAGTTAGAAATAGGGTTAAAAAAGTAGCTCCAATTTATGACTTACATCCTTCAGATGGAGAACAAGGTATGAGCATATGCCAAAGACAACCACAAGTAGAAAATGATTCCCAACAAATAAAGACAATTTCTTCTTCTCGGTATATATCAACAATTTCTGACCATTTTTACTTTCCTGTGTTCTTACCTATCTCTATTTTTGAAGTTCAAGACCCTGGAAATAAAGTTGATTAAGATTCTCTGATTTATGATTCATATGATTCAAAGGAGGACGATGTTGCTGCAGATTTTCAAAAGGATTTTCTTAGAAGAAAGTGGGAAGAAGACTACTAGCAACAAATATTTCAAGAAGACCCCAAAGTTGAAGAGCTAAGTAGTAACTATGGCTTCCATATGAAAAACATTCGTGTCAGAAATTTTTTCAAGAAAATGAAGCAGTTGTGAAAGTTTCTCATCAATTTTATGATTCCGTAGCTGGCTACATGGTGAAGAAGTAGGAAATGAAACTTGAGCGTGTTTGGAAATTATATTTTGATGGGGCCTACTCTAAGGAAGGAAATGGAGTAGGTGTGTTTTTGAAATCTCTAGAATATTTGCAAAAGGATCTACTTGTAGGAAAGTGGGAAGAAGATTACCAACAACAATGTTTTCAACAAGAGCCCAAAGTTGAAGAGCTAAGTAATGACTATGGATGTCTTATGCAAAAAGATTTGCGCTAGGGAACTATTCAAGAAAATGAAGCAACCAATCTTTTCTCCCATCCATTTTATAACCGAATAACTAACTACATGACATATTTCCTTGGTTAACGACATACATCAGTTCCAAGGTTGTGTCAAATTTTTTGTCTGGAGTTTCCATGTGGTACGTGCCTATTTTAATTACCGACTTTCAAGAGCATAGGGTCCTAAGGCATACTACTTAGTTGTTGAATGGCATCATTAGAAGGTTGACTTCACTCGAGTGAATTAAAACCTGTACACAATTAGTAGCAATAGGAACTATAGATAAATAAGATCACTATGTGAGAATTTATTTTCCATTTTTTAGAAGTTATAGTTCTGCATTTCAATTTTTATTAAGAGAAGAATTCCAGCAAAAAAAGTAGGGAGGTTTTCTAGTTCAATATATTGTTGAATCCATGCCCAACAAGGCTACCGGTTTATAGGTTCTCAGTGCCTTGACAAAAATACATTATCCCCAGTAGGATTTATTGTTGTAGCCCCTTTGTGTTTCCTAAAATTGTTGTACTAGATGGGATATTGGTTCATGAGATCAAAGAGTATTTGGGAATCCATATATAGATAAAAATGGAGGAGGAATAGAAAGAAGTAAAAGCACAAGAGGCTATGGAATGTGGAATTTCCCATGAGTTTAATTCAAATGGTTAAACATTTATTACTTATGATGAGGGTCCTCATCCATCTGTGAGTGACCTTGTTTTGGAGGAGCCCAAGTGGGATAACAAGCGTGGCAATTAAATCCAACACTTTCCCCAAAAAATCCAAGGTCAAAAGGGTGCACTTGATATATCAATGGCTAGATGGATTCCCGGAGGGGGAAGGGGGGTTCAAGCCTCATATATAAGACTACCAAAGAAACCCACTAGAGGAAGATAGATGGGCCCACCACTTGTCGGCCCATCGTGGTGACTACATCTGCAATTAGGCCCACTAGCAAGAAAGCGTGGTAGGTGAGCATGAAACCATTTGATGCATCACCCTCCTCCCTTTCTTACTTCCAATCTGACTCTTCCATATGTCTCCTCCATGTCACCTGTTAACTCACGTGGAGCCCACTTCACATCTGCAACATCCAATTACATTCGGTCATCAAGAGAAACTAAACTTAGGAGGGATATATGCCTTCAACTCCATGAGAGACCTGAATCCAAATAATGGAAGATTTGGGAGCTCAGGAAAGATAAGCACTCATCATTGATCAACAAGGACCAGTGATTCATTAACCAGAGAAGGACCATGAAAGGAGGATTCAAATATATATGTAGTGGTCATAGAACAAATGTAGAGAAAGGGAGTTTGAAGAAGCATTGTAGATAGAGACAAAGGTTAGAATAGAGTCGAGTGCATACGAGATCAAGCCATAGTGGAAGTGTGCTTGGAGAAGAGTAGAATGGAAAAATATTTGAGGAGAGACCCGAAGAGAGAAGAGAGATGATAGCCAAAAGGATTTGAAGTACATAAGTCGAGACTAAACTAATAAAGCTTAACACTTTGCCAAATTATGCTTTTGGAAGAAGTTTGTCAATAGATAAAGTCAGGGAAACAAAACTAGCACTAGACATATCTGAGAAACAAGCTGTATAGTACCATTCTAGAGCCTCAAAACCCTGTAACATTTATAAAATGACAATTCACAGAAGTGTCGAGAAACATGGATCCATATATAGATAAAAGGTTTTTCCATTACCTGGGACCAATTGTTAATGGAATCTCATGACGAAGATGTAACACGAGAGTCTAGAAACCTACAACCCTGGAACATATTTTAAATTGAATTTCAATAGATCATTGGGGTTGTGGGTAGTAGGAAATAGTAGTGGAGAAATCATGGAATCCCAAAATACCATAGATATTTTTAGTTACATTTCAAAAGACTAGGGAACTAGGGATCGTTGAGTGACAACAACAGAAAAAATAATTCATTCCTTGTATCTGTTAAGTGATGGAGTTGTGGGGCCCTCATGGAGAGTGGGCATGATTGGAAAGGTTTTCATTTGTTAAATTTATGTGGGCCATCATAGAGACCCGTAAGCCTACAAATATTGTTAATTAAATTACTAAATAGTTACAGGGACCCAGGGTCACAGGGCTATACGAAGATAAAGGAGCCTGCGGAGTCGGTTTGCGACTGTTTCCTGGGTATTTTCTCTGTTATACTAAAGCCTTTGAGTCATGACTCTTATAGGGATTTTGACCCTGATGGGTGTAAGGAAGCATATACAAGAGGGTACAACTCCAAAAATTGTTGATTCAAGTAGTTAAAGGGAGAAAACAACAGTTAAATTGACAGGTAACCATGGAAGGAATAAAATGGCAGAAGCATGGTAAGATCGCCAACCCACCATGAACTTAGATGATGGAGCATGGGTCTACTTTAGGATATTAAGGAAGTTAGAGATGAAGATATTTTTTTTGGGAAATCATGATTAAATATGTGACTATCTAACCAAGAAAGAGTTTGCATTTTCTTTTGTTGTGATATAATAATAAAGTTCATATTGTTAATTCTCCTATTACTATTTTCTATCTCTTATCTATGTGTATGTGTGTGTATAATATTATGTATATAGTTTCATATCACTTTATTCTAGGACATAATTGGTAATTGTTCCCCATATGTCCTTATATTACAATATTGGTTCCATTGTTGTTAGTTATTAAACTCAAATATATTTGATCATGCACACATAGATGTTCGAGTTTGGAAGAGATCTATGAGTGAAAGTATAAGATCAACAATTATCTTAAAAATTATGCAAAAGAAACTGACTAACTTTGTTTAAATCACAACCATAATTCTTCTTTGAAAATCATGAGCTATTTTTCGAAGCTATTCATTAGTAACTAAGTAAATAAATTAATTTACTAATGAAAACATAAACTCTAGATGATCAATGGATGTTAAAAATTATGAATGGAGGTTGGAAAAAATTGCATGAGTGGGTTGAGAAAGAAGCTTGATATTATTGGGAAGAAGAAGTAGTCAAAGATAGATCATCATTGATATAGTGAAACCAAAAATGTAGGAAGATATGCACGATGGTTTCATTTGCAATATACCTTCTTTATTACATAAATTTCTATTAGAGTTGACCATAATTCTGAATACCAATCTTCTTTTCATGATTCATAAACTACTAATTGGGAGGAACATCACACAAGTAGGAAGAATTTCTAGAAACCAATTTTAAGAATAGATAAGAAGCCTAGGATTTCTTCTTATGAAAAATAAAATGGAAACCTCGTTAACCATCATAGACTTTGAGTATGTTTTTCTAGCAATGAGGGTTTGATGCTTCCTGAGATGCTTAAGATAGAAAAATTCCAATCAACTACACTAGGTAGAATAATGAAAAACATAAAGGGGAATTCAAATGAAAGAGAATGTATATACCAACTAGATAGAGTATTAAAAGCCTTTGATCAACATTTAGAAGATAGAATGAGACAAAAAATAAAGGACATGGGAGGAAATGTGTAACACAAATAATTTTAGGAGTTCAAACGTAAGAGAATCATACAATTAGTTGATTGATAATGTGTTGGACTCATATGAGATTGACAATAATCAACTAGATTTGAGATGAGTAGCTTAAATTTATTTTGTGAGAATTTTAATTTTGTAGTTTTTCGAGGAAATATATACTTCCCTTCAACTAGGGGCCATAGTAGAAAGTATGGATGTTGATGACTTATGATTCATGATAGATTGATACCCTATTAGAGAGGCTAGACATCATCTTATATATTTACTCCATTAAAGGATTTGCATAGACCTTGAATCCTCCAATTTGTGGTACAAAATGGATGATAACATTGTAGGTTTTAACCTTGTATAACTAATCATTGGAAATATATCCTTAGTAAAATAGAAAAGATGCAATGGAAAACACACACATTAACACATATATTTTACCCTAGAAATCCAAACAGGGGAAACCAATTTTTCTTTTAGTATATTCATATTTTCATTATTGCAATACCATATGTGAATATATATATATATATTATATATATATATATATATATATATATATATTATATATAGATATATATATATATATATATATATATATATATATATCCCACGATATCCACAAGCCACAAATTAATTTACCTTGGATTAGAATACAACTATAGTTCCTCAAATCAAATCACAAAACCATGGGATAACTACAACGCACCACAAAACTTCTAAAAGGGAAAATAGTGTGTCAAAAATGTCAAAAAAGGATGCAAAAGGCCACCTAAATTTTATTTCCAGGGTTGCTACATTGGATCCCATGCACAAGGGGGATTCTTCTCCCTGTGACAACCCCGCTACACTTGACACAACGTACAAAAAATGGGGGTGGTCATGCAAAGAATATAACACATATCCAACATTCTCCTACTTTTTGTTTTGTTTGCATGCAAGGGGTCACATGAGTACAAGGTCAATAATACAGGGAAACAATGTCCATTATTTATTTATACCAAGAAAAATCCTCAATTCTCACAAATTTTGTTAATGAATCTATAATATTATTCAATTGTGTCTATCCTTTCTAGTAGCACCTTCTTGTCTTCAATCACTGGTCTCATAAAGTGATATTGAACATCAATATTCTTTGTCTTAGAATGATAATTTTTGTTCTTCACTAGAAATATTGCACTCCATTTATTGTAATATATTTTTAATTTTTTTGTGCAAATACTAATTCCTGAAAACAATAAACATATTTCTTCCTTTCTTCTGTGAGTGGTTTCCATGTGTTAAAATTTTGAAGTTGAGAGTGCCACTACAAACTATCTCTTTCTCATTCAACTGATTTATCGTCCAAATAGGTTAAACACATATACCAAAATTTTTAATTCTTCCATTATCCAAATATCCATCCTAGTGTATATAAAAAAATCCATCTGTGTCAAGAACTCTATCCAATTATGTTCTTCCTTGGTAGTTAAATTCATAAATATTAATTCCACGAATGCACCTAAAATCCCTCTTTATTATTTTCCAATGCTCCTTCCCTAGTTTTTTCATATACTTGCTCAATTCTACCACTACATGTGTAATGTTTGGTTTAGTATAGACCATTTCATATATAACACTTCCAACAACACTAGAATATGGAACATGAGACATGTCCTCTTCCTCTTCTTGTGCCTTGGGACACTAATCTCTAGATAACCTTATGACTACAAAACTAGTGACCTTTATTAGTTTACATTCTTGCATATTAAGCTTGTGTAATATTTTCTTGACATACTTCCTTTGATTTATCTATAGTTTCGTATTTTCATGATCTCTTTCAACTTCCACGCCAAAAATTGAATTTTTAAAACCAAGAAATTTCATGTCAAATGTAAACATGCCCCTCCCACATTTACCCAAATTCACAAGCTCTTCAAGGTAAACATGAGACAAGTGTCATTGTGACATGACGACCTCCAAGTTCTAGTTATGGAAGTGGGGCTGACACACTGACACTTACAGACTTCCTATAGGGACTACATATCACTCAAGAGCTGTATAACCACCCCAGGTGATCAATCCCTACATTAGAACCCTTTTTCTCTAACCTAGCATCCCAATCACATGCATAACAAGGCAAGGGTGCAGTTATAGGCCTCCAACCACATTAACAAGACTTCTTCCATATGGTAATGGCCTAAATTCTTTAGATATGAGTATGTAGTTCTGGGATTTGTTTCACCATTTTAAGCTAGTCTCCAGACAACTACCTAGAATTGGATGAAACTTTCCAAAATACAGTCAAAGGTAATGACAAAGCCCCTTAATCAAAACTAAAGCAATAAATGGACCCAAAGGTGCCTAATCCACAATAGTCATTTCATCAAACATATGGAAAACATGTAAGCTATAGGTTATGAATGTATATACGATCATAAACTAGTAATCTTCGTCTGAGAATCATCACAAAGGATCTAAACCCTCTCTATCTAGTTGAAACAACACTTGTTAGTCCATATATACATCAACCATTCAATAACTTAACAAATCATGACAATCCATAGATAGAATACATCATATAACCAACAATTAACCAGCATAGAAATCATGGAAAATAAACCATAATGTCACTGTCATAACTAGTACAAGTTCTCATAAATCACAATAGGAAAATAACGCTTATTTACATATGAAAATTCTAACCAATTCAGGTCCTTCTACATTCGACTTGACCATAGATTGGGCTGAACCAAATCCCTCTTTCAACTAATCACCCCCACACCATATTCAAAGAATGAATGTGAGATCTCATGGAATAAACCAAAACAAACCAAACAAGGTTTCTAGATGATAAACCACCTCAACCCTCAACCACAGTGATTCCACATCTAATGTCTAAAAATAAGTAACATCAACCAAATCACTCTCTACCCAAGTTGTCCAGGGCTCCAACAACTAGTAACTCAACCCACAACCTTCAAAAAATACAAATTATTTGTTCTAACCATTGCTCCAGAGACTAGTAACCCAACCCACCAAGGGCTCTAGAATGTTTGCCTAATGTATGGCTCCAAGAACTAGTAGCTCATCCCAAGTTGTTATAGGGCTTCGAAGCATTTGGTCTAACCCAATCGGGAACCTAAGCACCAATCATAAAACAACAACTGGACAACCAAATACACCATGGCTATCCAAGAAATGGAAAGGAAAGGATAAAACCATTGTCAATCAAGGAAAATCTCCATCCAATGACATCACATAACCAAAGAATCACGTGCATATACCATGCTTCTATAAATCAATAAAGAAACCACACATGCAACCTATTACCTACAAATAAATCCAACTGTAGTTACTAATCCAACTATTCCATTGTGCTCCATGCTTTCTTTTGCCTTCTCTCTCTGAATCCAAGTGAATGATAAAGTGCTCTGAGGATTCTCTAGGAATTCTCCAAGAATTCTCTAAGTGTGGAAGAGTGTGAGAGAATGAGAGTATGAAATGAGAGAGCCAAAACTGATTTGACAAAAATATAAAAATGACTAAACAATGTGAACTAATCCTCTGAAGCTTTTTTATCGTTGATGCCTCTATTTTATTCATTTTTCCTCTAGTTTCCCTAGCATGAAAATATGTGTCATTTCACCTTCCTTTTCTCCTATTTTCCTTTAGTTTCATAAATAAATACCAATAATTGGCACTTTTCATTTGGCAATTTCCATAGACATTAATTAATCACAAGTGATGCCCACTATAGTGATTTTCTAAACTTCCAACTTGAAATATGTGGACCATGACCTTGGAATTATTTTA
Source organism: Pinus taeda (assembly GCA_000404065.3). NCBI lineage: Eukaryota > Viridiplantae > Streptophyta > Pinopsida > Pinales > Pinaceae > Pinus > Pinus taeda. Next base: position 109,805 of record APFE031311083.1, on the reverse strand, counting down.
TTTACATAGAAAATCAATTAGGGGCTACTACATCAAATTGAGAGGACAATTGGGTTTTCACTTCCTAGATGATTTCCCTATCATTTCCAATTAGTATCTTCTCATCCACATATAATACCAAATAAATAATATGATTACCAACTAATTTGAAATACACACAATGATCCAATATTTACATATCAAAATTTTGATACCACATCCTTGGTGATTTCTTTATCCCATATAGGGACTCATTCAGCCTGCACACTAGGCCTTTTTTCTCCTCCATGGCAAACCCTTTAGCAACTTCATGTAGATTTATTCATGTAGCAATGTTACTTTCACATTCATTTATTCTAATTCAAAATAAAAAAGAATGACAAAAAATAAAATACATCTAATAGAAGTTGACTTAGAAACAAGAGAAAAAATCTAACCAAATTCAATCCCTCTACCTAGGAATAATATTTTTCTACTAACTAATCTTTGCATTTATATAGTTTTATTTATGCATACAACTTCATCTTAAACACCCATTTACTGTCAATGGGATTTATTCTAGCTGAAAAATCCACTAGATCCCAAGCCTAATATTTCTCTAGGATTTCCATCTCTTCAACCATTTCCTTTTTCCTAGAACTTTCCATCCTCTAAATCCACTTCCTCCCTAACTATTCCAGAATCATCATCAATAATAAATAAAGAAAAAAATTGAACTAAATCAAGTTGAGTATATATGTATGGCTACCTTCTTTCCTGAATTGATCTCCTAAATATCAGAGTATGTGGTTTTTCTTCTTCTTATTCATGTTCTTATGTAGATTTTGATTCATCATCCTTCTATTTGAACTTTGTATTCTCTAGTTCTATCTCCCTTAGTAGGACTTCCTTTTTGAAAACATATTTGATTTGTCTAACTACAACATCTCAACGATATAAATCCTATTAATTTTTTTTATTATTGATGTCAAAGGATATCCAATTGAAAAATAAATTTACATAGTCATATAACATATTTCAAGTCTCGTGGAAATATTTTTTTGAATTTTTGATTCCCCATTTGGATGCCCTATCTTTTAATGCATATCTACTCTAATTATCTAGCTTAAATATGAGCATAATATATATGTTTGGAAAGCTTATTATAAGACCTCTCCAATGATATATGGAGTTCCTTATAAATATTCACAGTTTAGGAAAAATATTTGTTTTTAAATATTCTTTGTACATTCTACATGTAAGCCTAGCTAATGGACAAGTCAGCCTAGTCTAGTTCTCAGATGTTAGGTCCCTATAATACTACTGTATTACCCTTATTGTTATTGTTGTGCCCTTACATTATTATTCTTATGGAGGCTATAATTATATTGTGATCCCTTAGACTCCTATATATGCCAAGGAGGTCTTATCATTTGTATCATCCAAGAATTATTCATTTATGTAATATAAAGGAGGTTTCCCCCTTAAAGTGGAAAATTATTAAGTTGTTGATCTATATTTTCTTTTTCTTTGTGAGTTGGTTGCATAACATTTGATATCAAAGTTTTGGATTCTAGGGTTTCGCTTCTTAAAAAAAGTCATCTTGGATTTTTCACTATAGCATTTTTTTCTAAGACTCAGGATTCGAAATATGCAATTGAAACCACATGGAGCCTAAATATTGGTGAGCATGATATATAAATTTCAAATATTGGTTCACTATATTTTTGGAGATATGATTCAAGGATGTTAGGGTTTTCACAGGCTCCAGAATTCCATATCAAATAGGTGACCTAGGGAAAATAGTCATAACTTTCTCTCTGAACATCAGATTTGAATTTCATAAAAAGTGATATACGTGCACGAACTCTAGTTTCTTGTGTATCATTTTCAAGGCTAAAGGTTGAAACAATGGCATGTGGCACTTCGTACAAATCCAGTGTACTAAACTAATCTATAATCAGGTCATCGTGAGAGATTGGGCATAACCCTTCCTTGAAGAATCCAATATTGGTCTGACTTGTGGGGTTGGAAATTGTTGGGATGGGGCCTATTGTGACAGGGTCCCTTAGGTAAAATTTTGTTAATTTTTGTTAAATACTATAAATTCTCCACATTTTGAGGAGCGAAGTGTAAATAGTGCAAGTCGATAGGAGTCAAAGGGGATTTAGGAAGGTCAAAGCCCCTTAGTTTGTTAGATTCAAGCTGTTTTGAGATCGGCCATGGTTTGCAGACCATAGTATCATAATGAAGAAGCATATAAAAGGAATTCATAGAAGAGTCATAAGATAGCACAAAAGTAAGAATAGTGCATGATTTAGGTCTGATTTTATCTATTTTGTACTTGGGGTAAGGGGAAGGCTCCTGCAACTGTGCGCATGGAGACTTTGGCAAGTTTGTAGCTGAGTGTGGGTCCCTACAGATGTGTTCACAGAGTTGGAAGAAGCTGTAATTGAAGATCTGAAGCATAATGAAGACCTATTTTCGAGAACTATCTGTGCACTTATGTGTACTATTTTATTTCTGAATTTGTTATAGTTATGATCTGTTGAATGCGCTTAATTAGGAAAAATATTTAATAGATTTGCAAAGATGTAGATCTATTTATTTATATGATGTTATGCATGTTTGGTGCAATCAGCGAAGGACATAAGTCTATTTACTATCATTTACTGTAAACTCCAGTTTTAATGGTGAGGGTTTGCGATGGTCAAGATAAAGCCCTGAGTTTTGCAGAAACACATCACATAGTTCTCTGGATCCAAAAATCCGGTTCTAGGATCCCCCAATACTGTCTTGGGTGAGACTTCAGCCTATGCTACATGGGTTTTTGTTGAAAGGGACAATAGTGAAGGGCTTTGTTGGTTAGCGCACCTAACTTCGAACCTAGGTCCAAGCCCCCTCAAGCCAACAAATGGTCCCATTGTCAAACCGTGATCTATCTCAGGGATGTGTGATGTGGCATAAGTGGATAGACTAAGAAGTAGATTGAGAAGTGGATAGATTGGAAGCTGCACAAGTTTTAAGCTCAAGAAAATAGAAATTTGCAGCTGTCGAAAGAAGAGTGGTTGTAGATATATCTATATATAGAGGAACATAGAGATTTATTTTTCTCTTTTCTGTGCGAATTATATGAAAAGTTGACTAAATTGGTAGATGGTCAACCTACCTAGAAGTTGGATAACCTTATTGCATGGAATCCATAGTTAGTGAAGCACCTGGAAAGATCAGAAAGCAAGGTTGCGAAGGTTGTCGATTATTGGATTGGTAGTATTTTGGGCGGATTTATTACCGAGTTTGTGATTGATATGTCTGCTAGTTATAAAGAAGATGAATGTTGGTTTTTCAAAGGACCAAGAGGTAAGTATCTGAAATCTCTAAAAACTTGGATTAAAATGCTATTGTACAATAAACATGTTATGCCACTAAAATTGATGTTTAGACGAGACCTGACTAGAGCTACGTGAAGTGGGAAACAGTTCAGAAAAGATCTAGATATTGAGTACAGTCCTTTGTTGGGAGCATCAAATAGTGAAGAATAAAGTAATAGTCCAAAGATGCCATGAGGTGTGCCACAGTCAATAAATCAGGGTAATGCAAGAATACCACATCCACCCACTCCACCTCCAGCTCCACTATTCAGTATGGCGAATACTATGAAGATGCCTATATTCAGGGGTCTAGGGATTGTAGCAGATGTTATGTTGAAGTCATAGCAAAAAAAAAAATGGTGATCTGAAGAAAGCACAGTTGGTCATAACATTTCAAGATAGGGAACTAAGTTAGTATATTAAGTACAATACAACTCATCTAGTTATGTCATTGAAAGACACAAAAGATGCATTGAATAATGAATTAAGAAGGCCTAATTATCAAGACCAATCTATGACTGAGGTCAAAGAAATTAAGCAAAATGTGAATGGATCCGCATGGGATTTTGATCAAAGGTTGAAATGTCTGCTACAATAGTCTAAACTATAGATCTTGGATGAGAAAAATAAGGATTGGTATATTTCTTCACTGTTACCTCATTTTAGATTACCATTGTCACAACAGAAGCTTGGGTTGTAGGATAAAGCATTGGAAATTTCTATGAAGTTGGAGGCTTCACCTATTCAGGATACAAATTTGGGAGTCTAGTAGATTCAGTCGCAATTAGCTAGCTTGCATATGGATTTACAGGCTCTCAAAATGGAGAAAGGGGTCCAAAATGAGACCCGTTCTGAAGTATGGTGCTTAAAGTGAAAAGGAAATGGTCATGACAAGGATCATTGCTTGTTATATCATAACTATCTAATTAAGGGATTTCCTATCCCCTTGAAACCAGAAAATTTTGCTGGATCAAGTAACAGTGTAGTACCATGGTGCGCTATCTACCAGATAATAGGAAAAAAATCAATAAAGAATTATCATTTGTTGCAGAAATTCAGGCAGACTCCCAAACAACTATTCTACAATTTTTGTAAGTTTGTAGGCCATGATGAGCACAATTGCTGAAGCTACGAGTTAATGATGGTCAAAACTCCAAATATAGAGTACAGGTTGACACTTGTCCACAGCAAGATCAAGGTGCACCTGTAGCGCGTGGAGGATTCCAGGGACATGGAAGAACATGAGGGGGAGTAGCTAGAAGAGGTCATGGACATATTATTTGTTGTAATTGTGGGGAACTAGACCACTTTTCGTGACATTTTCATAACCCAACACACCCCTCTTGTCAGTATTAACGACAATTTGACCACATTATAGAGGATTGTCCTGTACTCATCACAAATATGCAAGAGAAGAAGAACTAGCAACCCACTCAGAATATCTAGATGATTAGGTCACATCCACGTGAGGATGGCCCCAACATTAATATAGTTATGCGAATAGGTGTAGCTACCAGGGAAGATAAAGTCACAGGGAAACAACCATAAGAGAATACATGGGTGTGCAAGGATGCTGACAAGGATACCAAATTTGATTTCCAAAAAAGAGGCAAAAAAGAGGTTTGTGGATTTAGTAGCTTCCACATCAGAGAACCATAGTGCATGAACATAAAGGCCTGAAGAAGTCATTTCTATGCAGGAAAAATATCCTTCAGCCTTGACATCCTTCTTACAAACCTACATGAAGCTCTTAAGAGACCACAAAGTAGTGGAGGGACTGCAAGAGTTAATAGAGAACTACATTGGCAAGGGTAAGTCACTTCATAAAGAAATCATAGTGCATAAAGTAGACAAAAGTAAGAAAATGATTGGTCGAGAGATGAGATTGACTACATAAATTGGAGAATTTGAAATGGGCTTGGTGATCCTAGTTTTGGGATCTGATGCAAATGTTTTTCCTAAACATACCTGGGAAAGAATGGGAAATTTGATGCTATATTGGTCCCCTATTCAGTTGCGAATGATGAACCACAATTAGATTATTCCTATGGGGCGTTTACATGGAGTAACTATGGACATTGAAGGGGTGCACGCTATAGCTGATTTTGAGGTAATCGAAATAGAGGATGATAGTAATCCCTACCTGAAGCTACTTGAAATTGAGTGGGTGTTTGACATGAATGTGGTTAATGACCCGAAGAAGCACAACATGAAGTTTGAAAATAAGGAACTAAGAGTCATTGTTCCATTGGATCTTATAGGGGGTGCATAGTATACTAAACCAATATGAGATTACTATGAGGAGGATGATATTGAGCAGATCTATAAGCTTAGTGCGCAGAACAAGGATTGGATCAATCCTACGACATATGGAAGAATTAATTGGTAAAAATACAACTCCTGTAACTTGGATTCAAAAGAGGAGCTTGAGCATTGGTATAATAGAGTGCATAAAGTATCAACATTGCGATGCAACAAACTTGCTAAATCACTCTGGTGTATTTCCACTTAGGTATGCAATTTACCATATTATGATGGCTTAGAAGATGTAAATTTGTTTCTTGATAAATTTGAAAGGGATGTACCAGAGGAGCATCAGTTCTAGGCATTGGACATCGTGCTGAGAGCTATTCCTGCCAGATTGTGGGGTACACATAAGAACAAATTTTCAAACTAGAAAGAGTACAGAAGATGATGAAGTTGTGATTTGGCTACGCAAACACCTGCCTTACTAAAAAATATACAGGTAAGGATGATCTGCACGAGCAACTGGCTCATTGGATGAAAGCATGGGGATAGGAACCACATCGTGAATGGGTACATATATTCTACCATACCTTGGATACTATTCCGATGAATTATTATTTAGAAACAGAGTTGTGACATGGAACCGCACAATGGGATGTTATGAAGGAAATATTTCTGCTAACATTCAGTTTTGAGGATGAATTCGAATGTATTGATGAAGCATTACAAGAGATCAAGGCTACAATATTTAGAATCCCTGTAGAGCGTATCGCATGGGTACAACCTGACTAGAGTATGCAGTTGTGCCAATCTCTAGAATGCTACAATGTTACCATAGAATAGGATGAGGAAGATCCCAGGAATATCATAACCCCAAGTCTGAGGATAGTACGTAGTCATTGGGCCTAGGGTGGAGGTTCCTGACATTTCAAAACCATTGAAGACCGAGCAAGTGAACATTGGGTCAAAGTCGTAGCCTAAGTTTGTGAATATAAGAAATTACTAGGATGAGGACACAATTGACAAGGTCACAGAGTTATTGCAGGAATATCAGGACTTGTTCCCAACAAAGTTTTTTGATCTCAAAGGGATAATCGGTGACCTCGGTGTTATGAAGATAAATCTAAAGCCATATGTGAAGCCAATGAAGAAGTACCCATATAGACTGAATCCTAAATACAAAGAAAAGGTGCGTGAAGAACTAGATAAGATGCTCGCAACAGGCATTATTGAGATTGTAGAAGAATCATACTAGTTTATCTCTATGGTGGTTCAGGAGAAGAAGAAAAAGGGAGAAATCAAGATCTACGTAGATCTAGGGAAGTTGAATGATCTTTCTGTACATGATCCATTCCCTATGTCATTCATAGATGAAGTCCTAGAGAACATTAGTGGTCAAGAAGCATACTCTTTTACATATGGATTCTAAGGATATAACCATATCAAGATTATGCTAGAAGATCGAAGTAAGACTACCTTTTCCACAGAATGAGGCTATTTTCAGTATACAGTTATGCCCTTTAGACTTGAGAATGCCCCTGCGATATTTTCTAGGGTGGTAGTCGTAGTCTTTAAAGAATTTATTCACAAATTTTTGGAGGTCTACTTTGATGATTCGTTGGTGTTTGGGTTAGTTAAAAAGCATGTTTCAAGTCTTCGCCTAATGCTCGATACTTATAGGAAGTATCAGATCTCCCTCAATATGAAGAAATTTATATTTTGCATACCATATTGGATACTTTTAGGCCACGTTGTTTGTAAGCGAGGGTTGATGGTGGATCCTACTAAAATTGCACTGATTATCAAACTGGAGCCTCCGTGGATTGTAAAACAATTGCATAAAATTGGTCCATACAAGATACTATAAAAAGTTTATTAAAGCATATACGCAGGTCAATGCACCCATGGAAAAATTATTGAAGAAAGATGCGGAATTTTGCTAGGATGATGATTTCCAAAAGATATTATATGATTTGAAGGAAAAGATAGTGACAAAACCTATTCTAGTGTTCACTGATTAGAAGAAACAATTCCATGTACATGTGGATGCATCCTACATAGAATTTGGAGTAGTTTTAACCCAACCAGGTGTAGGAGATATCAACCATCTGATTTCATTTGCAAGAAGAAAACTATCTAAGGTAGAGAAGAATTATTAAACCATATAGGGAAAATGGTTGGAAATGGTATATGCGCTCAAGAAGTTTAGGCATTATATATTGGGTGCACACTTCAAATGTATACGAACCATTCTGCTTTGAGGTACCTGGTCAACAAGCCTATGCTAGGGGGAAATTTTGTAGGTGGTTACTGCTATTTCAGGAGTATGACCTTCGAAGTAATTGTGAGGCTAGGAAGATTAAATTCTAGACATGATCACCTTTCGCAGATTGGGAATGGCGGAGAACCTACAAGTCTTGATGAAGGATTTCTTGATGGGTAACTCTTTTCTATGCACGTTGTAGAGGAACATTTTCCGGATATAATCCAATTCTTGTCTATAGGTGTAGTTCCTAGAGGATATACAACATGACAGAAGAAGGAATTCATGGTTAGGGTCACTGATTTCTCTGTAATTGCAGGGCACTTGTATAAAATGGGCTCCTAAGAAGTTCTGCATAGGTATGTACCGTATTATGAAAGACAAAGTATCCTCACTCAAGCACATGGAGGAGTTTTTGGAGGAAATTATGTTGGAAGAGTGACTACGTAGAAGATCCTACACACTGGGTTGTGGTGGAAGACTATGCATAAAGATTCCAAGGAGTATTGTAGGGCATGTGATGTTTGTCAGAGGACCTGGAAGTCATCGCAAAGGGATAAATTGCATCTAAACCCACAAGTCTCGTTACAAGCATTTGATAGCTGGAAATAGATTTTGTGGGACCTATTCAACCACCAGGAAAGAAGACCGGAGCACGCTTCATCATCAGGGTGACAGAATACTTGACCAGGTGGACTGAGGTGCAACCTATGCAAGATTGCAACGTAGCTACATCTATGAAGTTTATATTTGAGTACATTATTTCTAGGTTTGGTTGTCCTAAGATTTTTATGAGCATCAGGGGTTTGCATTTCTTGAATCAAAAAATTGTCGCTTTGCTTGAAGAATTCCATATGTATCATAAAAAAATCATGTCGTATCATCCTCAAGCAAATGGAACAATTGAAGCTTTCAATAAGATCTTGGAGAACACTTTGACAAAGATCTACAATTCGAATAAGAATGATTTGGATGTGCACATATCGACTACTCTTTAGGCATATAGAACTACCTATAAGAAGTTGACTAGACATACACCATTTCGACTGGTTTATGGACAAGAAGTGGTGATGCCAATGGAGTACATAGTACATAGTTTGAGGATTGTTGTAGTCACAGAGATGGAATATCAGAATATAATGGAAGAATGCCTCACACAGATACTTGAGTTAGAAGAAGATCACTTCTTGGCAACCTTTCATCAGCAGGTGTAGAAGGCTTGAGAAAAGGTGTAGCATGATCACCACATTAAGTAATGCACCTTTAAAGTGGAGATTTAATACTGATATATGACAGTAAGTTTACTAAGTTTCCAGGAAAGTTTCAGATGCATTGGCTGGGACCATACATAGTCAAGGAGATGATAGATGGTGGTGTAGTTCAACTCGCTAAGCTTAATGGGGAGCTATTTCCAGGAAGAATCAATGGGAGCCAATGGAAGTTGTACAGGGGCCATCCCACCCATATGTAATGACTATATGGATGAAAAATAGTCTTAGTACTTCAGGAAATTTCAAGGAAGTGCACAACTATAAACTACAGTACCAGGTGGAAAGTTTGGCAAAGAGATAGGGCTGTGCAACGGTTAGGAGAAAGGCACAGATGGGAGCTGCGTTGAAGGAACTTCACTAGTAAGGTGGGTGCCCATGCAACCTAGCCATAAAGTGACCATTGAAAGAACTGTTGATGGTTGGATGGTTATTTTTCCATTAAAGGAAGTGGGGGGAAATCATTTAAGGAGCATATCATTGGAAATATGCCACCAAAAGAGAATTAATGAGGGAGATATGGAGGGAATCGATGGATTTGAATTCAAAATGGGCTATAAATACTATATCCCACTCCCCATTCAAACACTTTTCTTCCAGAGAGATTGTCTTGAGATTTTGCACCTATGTTTGAGCAGAGACGATTGTTGCATGTCTAAATGAGATTGGCAAGAAATAGAGAAGGAATTTCAAAGAAGGGACTTGGGTTTGTGACAGATTTGTTTGAGTGGAAAAAGAAACTATTCTAGGAGAGCAATGAAAAATTGATTGTAACACCACCAGTCCCTACTACAACACCTAGGTTGTCAAGGTCAAAACCTACTACCTCTGCAACAGGAGAGAAGAACAAAAAGAAGCCACAACAAGCGTCGATTTGGAAATCACCATGCATAAAACCCAACTGAGATTAGAGAGAAGGGTCATATGGATAAAAGAAAGAAATTGAAGGAAACCCTAGACCTAGATGAAGAAGAATTAACTATGGGGGTTGAATATATCGATGCAGACGAAGAAGTACCAATAACTCAGCTACCACCATATGTACCACCTAGGAAATTCACTACCAAAGAGACCAAGGACATGGACTCGTTGAAATACAACATATTCAAACCATTTTTGTTGGAGGAAGTACCTATTGAGGGTGACTTGTTGGGCTGGGTACCATTTCTGAAAATGGAGGATTGGGATTTGGGTGACCATGCGAAGTTTCCACAGTTAAAATCTAATAAATACTTGATATCGGTTTATTACAAAGAGGTAGGTGTCACAAGGCTTGAGCCAATGAAGTAGGTGGATGGAATTGAGTGTGTAGGATTGCTCAATATGTTGTCGGTCCCACACTTTAGCCGCAACAAAATTAATACTATCTGTATCTACCAATTGTTGGTGCTGGTTCATGATGGGTGACTCTGGCTGGGAGGGCCCTTTCCAATTAACAATATGTTGGTCCATAGAATCACCTTGTTACCTTATCAGGGTGCAAACCTTGCAGATGGTTTTGTGGGGAAGTCATAAGAGAAGAAGCTTGCAAATCACATGAAGAGCGATTTTAGGTTGGTGAAGAAGTTGCAAGGCTATTCCATTAGCTCTATCTTAGATGGGGTTGTGTAATTTGTTGCACATATTTTGACAGGAAAGATAACATAGAAGTGTCATGCCAATGAAGTGCAGACACTAGTGTTATCATTAGCCACTTAGTGCAGCCACGAAGTCCAATTCAATTGAGAAAAGTACTTCTACCATAAATTCTTGGGGGATTGCCACGAAGCCCAGGAGAATGGAAATGCATTCCACTATGCATGGTTACTACTATTGATCTTGTTGGTCGCCTGGAGAACATTTGAGGATAGCCAGTTCCCAACTCTAGATCCAGACTTGTGTGAGGCTATGAAATTATTGAAACCAAGATGTTCTAGGTATTGTTTGAGTCAGAGTTGTGGATGATGATCAACCAATGGCCATGGTTTCCACCCAACCTCCATGCGCAGTATAAAAATATTGCAGATTTCAAAGCAGATTTTCACAATCTATCAATACACGTGAAGAAGGATTCCACTGGAACATGGCACAAGTTGCCATATTTAGTCACAGAGGATGAAATTATGGGGGTCATCAACAAATGGCCGAGGGGTTGGTTCATCCCATCTAGTGATGTTATAGGAACAAGTAAGACTGCAAAAGGAGATACGGGGAACAAAATAGTTGTAACAGTGGCCGAGAAAGCTAAAGAGAAAGAAGCACAAAAGGCTTCTTAGAAATACAAAGAACCACAAAAGGATTCTATGAAAGAGAAGGAAGTGCAAAAGGAAAATGATTCTATGAAAGAGAAGGAAGCACAGAAGAAAAAAGTTGCACAAGTAGGAACATTGTAGGTCACCATTGACCTCGAGGAACCTGAGACAAAGTGCATCGATGTCGAGATTGAAACTACAGATGAAGAGGAAGGGAGCGCAAAACCCTATCTTAGATTAGAGGACCTAGAGTCACCCTTCAAGATCAAGAAAAGGAAAAAGCGTAATTCTACGGGATCTCACAAGAAGCAGAAGTTTGATAAGTCTGTGAGTATGACACCGTTGGTCCTCATGGAGGGGGAGATTGATGAGATAGGTTTTTATTGTCTGCTCCACCACTAAAACTATATGGGGACACATCGAAGACCAGTACCACCAGGTATTTGACAAAGTATAGTAGGGCCCAAAGGAATTGCAGGTCTAGACAGGAGTGATCTAGGTGAGCGTGAGACAAGCAAGTGTGGATCATGTGAGCGTGCCAAAATTTAGTACCATTACAGAAATCACATCCAAGCTTCGAGCAGTAAAACTACCAGATGTATCTCTCTAGTTTGAGATAATAGAAGACCAGGAGTGCGTGTAGTACACGAAAAATTTAAGTATCAACCTTGTAGCATTGCCTATCTAGACCTTTCATGAGCTACACCAAGGAGTTTCAATTTAGCTCTGCATCCAGAAGAAATGAGCATTGTCAATTATTTATGAGGTAAAAACTAACAATCAATAGATTTTTATAGAGAAAGTGTAGACCTTGTAGGTGCACAATGATGTGATGCAACGAAATCATTGGCTAGAGGCTGCCCTTATCCAAGTGTGCAGCGAGCTCCCTGAGCTCCAAATTCCAGCAAAGGTGGCCTTAGGAGAGAAAATTCACAAGCTAGCTACTACTATGAAGGAATCCAAGGAGGAAATTGGAAGGGTATGGCTTGAGTTGCAATTGCATATTTCAGAGCTTCAACTGAAGCTACAAGTAACCACACCTCTAGAAGTCAGAGAGTAGCACGATGCTACTATCAAAGGATATATGGCAACTCTATTCGTTGAAGTCAAGTACCACAACCAATTGTTTGAGAAGACAATGGAGATGTGGACCTCATTGCAAGGAGGATCCAGACTTGCAGATGATCGAAGTAGACATCCGCGAAAAGCAACTGCAATTTGATGAGATCAGGGTGATATCACCGACTTTAGTACCTGTGTAAAGGTTCACCAGAATTCAGGAAGGGAAATTCATCTAGACCTAGATTGATGAGCTGCCTCAAAAGGCCGCTATTATGTCCTCATGGACATAGCCATGGGCCAACGAGGCAAGCCAATGTCACAAACCATTCAGATAAATCTCAAATCTCTTCAGCAGACAAAGAGAACCATGGAACTTGTAGTCGAAGGTCCAACGACGAAGAAATTGGTCGAAGAAGCTTGGCAGGATGCCACGCAGGCAACAATAGATCTTCAAGCATTGAAGATCAAATTCAGTGGTCTACGGGAAAAGGTTGAGTCAACACCAGCAGAGTTACTCAGGATGAGTCATGAAATTGTGTTTAGAGCTTGTTTAGACAGGGTCCCCTAGGTCAAATTTTGTTAAGTTTTGTTAAATATTGTAAAGTCTTCACATTTTGAGGAGTGAAGCACAAGTAGCATAGGTCGATAGGAGTCAAAGGGGCTTTAGGAAGGTCAAAGCTCCTTAGTTTTTTAGAGTCAAGTTGTTTTGAGACCCGCCCATGGTTCGCGAACCATGGTATTGTAATGAAGAAGAATATAAAAGGAAGTCATAGAAGAGTCATTAGATAGCATAAAAGTAATAATAGTGCATGATTTGGGTCTGATTATATCTATTTTGTACTTGGGTGAAGGGGAAGGCTCCTACAACTACGTGCACAAAGACCTTGGTAAGTCTGCAACTGAGTGCACAGGTCCCTGCAGCTGTTTGCATAGGGTTGGAAGAAGTTGTAATGGAAGATCTGAAGCATAATAAAGACCTATTTTGGATAACTATATGTGCATTTATGTGTTACAATTTTATTTCTGAATTTACTCTATTTATGATCCGTTGAATGAAATTAATAAGAAAAAATACTTAATAGATTCACGAAGATGTAGATCTATTTATTTATATGATGTTATGCATGTTTAGCACAATCGGCGAACAACGTAAGTCTATTTACTACCATTTACTGTAAACTATAGGTTTTAAGGGTTAGGGTTCACGAAGGTCAAGATAAAGCCTTGAGCTTTTCATAAACACATCATATTGCCTTCTAGATGTAGAAACCTGGTTCTAGCATCCCCCAATACTACCTCGGGTGAGACTATAGCCTGCGCTACACAAGTTATTTCTAAAAGGGATGGTAATGTAGGGTTTTGTTGGTTAGCACAACTAACTTTGAACCTGGGTCCAAGCCCCCCTTAAGACAACAAAAAAAATACTTAGAGGGATACCACAAGATGAAAGTTATACCTTAGAGATTTGAAATTATAGAGGTAAAATAGTTTTAATATCAAGCTTCTAAAAAGTAAGAAAAATGTGTGTATTTCTTTAAATTTTGCATAAATTTTGCTTGAAAAATTAGTTTGAAGTGACTCAAAGGGCATAGTGAATCATAGATATATTTGTTTGATTTAAAAATTCCTCAAAAGAAAAAATGGACCAACTGTAACAAATTTCCCTCTCACAAAAATTAACAAAAAATGAATTGGAATCCATGATGAATGTCAAGACAGGTGGTATAAAAATGGACATGGGAGTTTTGGATGATGGTTTAAAAGTAGACGTGGAAGAAGTGATGAATCTCAAGATAAAAGGTGTAGATTTTAACCCTATACAGAAATTACTTGCAAACGAATTCTTAGAACATAAAAATAAACAATGGCGAGAACATGAAAAAAGTATACAAAGAGATTTTCCCATAGATCCCATAACTGGGACTACCAGATTGATTTTACATTATTTTCCTTTCAATGTTACAATACATATATACATGCCAAATCATTCATAAACACCAATCTATTAACCCTTCATTAGAACATAACTGTAGTTACCTTGACCGAAACTATAAAATACCATGGGTTGAAAACCATCATGCCCAAAACCATGGGTAGGTCCATCCAGCATCTTTGGGTTTGCCCCTCATCCTTGGGTCTACCCAACTATTATAACACACACCCAACAAAAGGGTTGAGAGAAGGTTTGACAAATTTTCTAAAAGACAAACTTCCCAATGGTGATAAGGTAATCCATGAAAATCATGATAAGGACAAAAGGAATATGAATTATGATTTTAGAGACTCCAATGTTGGATTTAAGAACCACCACATTCAAAAAATCGATATGAGGAAATTTTATGGCAAGGATCTGGTAACATGGATATTACATATGGAGAAATATTTTGATCTCCATGATGTGCAACACACACAAAAGGTACGCATTGCATATTTATATTTAGAACCCAATCAGTTTGTAAGGTATCGATGACTTTTTTCTTGTAAACCACTTATCACTTGGTCAATTTTTACGGAGGAAGTGATAGCACATTATGAGGATACAAAGAGAAACACCTTCTTTATCCAATTGATAAATCTCAAACAAAAGGTTTCAATGGCAGAGCACATTGAAGACTTTCAAAAATTGAATATTAGGGTAATTGATATTCTAGAGGAGTTTAGTATTGATGTATTCATACTGACTGTTAAAGATAACATGCAACATGAGGTTCTCCTTTGGAAACCTGATTCATTAGAGAAGGAATTCCAAGTAGCAAGAAAAGTTGAAAGAAAAATTATGGCAACAAGGAAGTCTGCCACTCACAACTATAAATATGGAAGTTTTGTTACTACTAGCCTTCCACAATCTAAGAGATTGATACCACAACAACTGGAGGAAAAAGAAATCAAAAGGGCTTTCTTATAGTTGTGATAGAAAATACACTAAATTTCATAAGCGTGCTGAGAAGAAATTATTCTACATAGATTGTGAAGAGGAGGAAGAAAAGGAACTAGAAACATCAAAAGAGGAAGATATACACTAGGAACAAACCCTAGAGAAAGAAGAAATGAATATGACCATATCTTGTAATGCATTGGTAGGAATTACCACTCCTCAAACTCTTAAGGTAGAAGGATATATTAAGAAGAAAAAGGTAATAGTGATGATTGATTAGGGTCGTACCCGTAATTTTATTCATTGTAAGATAAACGAGGAATTGAATTGGTTCCTATATCTAGCACTAGAGTGTCAAGTGATGGTTTCAAATGGAGGAACTATAAAGTTCCATAATATAAAGCTAACAATGGGGGAATATGTATTGAATAGTCCAATGCTTTCCATTAAAATGGGTGGTGCTAATGTTGTCCTAAGAGTCCAACGATTACAATATTTGGGGACAATAGCTTTTAATTTTCAAGGACATTTCTTGAAATTTTTTTGGGAAGGAAAGGGAGTTTGATTAAGGAGTATCGAAGGGAAACTAGGAAATATAATTAGTTCTAATGACATGGAAAAGATTCTAAATAAATAACAATAGGGTGTAATTGCACAATTATGCTCACTAGAGGTTCAAACATCAAAATCATATATTAATCCAGATCTCCAAGAAGTCTTGGACAATCATTCCAAGGTATTTGAGACCCGAAAGGCCTCCCACCTATTCGTGATCATGATCATGCCATTCATTTGATTCCAGGAAGTGTTCCTCCAAACATAAAACCTTACATATCTCTCTATGCCCAAAAGAGTGAAATTGAACATATGGTTGCAGAAATGCTAGAGGTTGGTATAATTCAACCTAGTCAAAGTTCTTTATTTTCTCCAGTAGTATTGGTGCATAAGAAGGATGGGTCATGGTGCATGTGTCCAGATTATAGGGAGTGCAACAAGCTCACTACTAAAGATACATTTCTCATTCATGTCATTGTTGAATTGTTGGATTAATTATGTGGAGAAATTTACTTCACCAAGTTGGATCTTTGTTCAAGATATCATCAAATTAGAAAGAAGACTGAAGACACTATGAAAACAACATTCAGAATTTACGAGGGTCATTATGAATTTTTGTTCATGCCTTTTGGCCTTACTGATGCACCTTCCACATGTCAAGGTTTGATGAATTCTATTTTTAAGCCCTTTCGTAGAAAATTTGTGTTAGTATTTTTTGATGATATACTAATCTACATCAAGTCTTGGAAGGATCATGTTCAACATGTTGACAGGGTGCTCAAACTGTTGAAGGAGAAACAATTATAGGAAAAAAACCTCCAAATGTTTCTTTGGAGTACAGGAGGTGGAATATTTGGGTGATATTGTCACTCATTAGGGTGTTAAGTTAGACCATAAAAAAATTAAATCCATTAGGGAATGGAAAATCTCCACAACCTTAAAGTATCTACGAATATTTCTCGGGTTGACAAGGTATTATCACAAGTTTGTTAATAATTATGGGAGAATAGTACCACCTCTAACAACATTACTGAAGAAAGATACATTTTATTGGACTTTAGAAGTGACTAAGTATTTTGAACAACTTAAACAGGAAATGCACCAAGCACCAGCCTTAGCTATGTTAGACCTCACAAAAACCTTTATTATGGAATGTGATGCCTCAGAAAATGGAATTGGTGATGTTTTAATGCAAGAAGGAAGACCCATTACTTTTGAAATTCATCCAATCAGAGGAAAGTATTTACAAAAAACTATTTATGAGAAGGAAATGTTGGCAATACTACATGCACTAAATAAATGGAGACCTTACCTAATGGGAAGAAACTTCAAGATAAAAATAGATCATGATAGTCTTAAAACAATTTTGGAACAAAGATTATCTTAAGAAGTGCAAAAAAAAATGGATCACAAATATGTTGGGTTATGATTTTGAAATCATCTACACAAAAATGAAACAAAATTTTGTTTCAAATGCACTCTTAAGAAAGGATAAGGATGTGGAAGCATTACTTTGTGCCATATCTATTATCCAACTTTATTGGATAACTGAAGAAAGGAATGAATGGAAGAATGATGAAGAGGTGCAGACACACATTTAAATGTTTTTGTAAGATACTAGTACGTATGGTACATTTAGCTGGAAAGATGATTCATTATGGTACAAAGATCGCTTATATCTTTGTAAAGATTCCCAACTTAAGAAAAATATTCGTTTGGAATTGCACACCTCCCCCTTAGGAGGGCACTTAATATTTTTCAAAACTTACCACAAGGTCAAGAAGGATTTTTTTTGGGATTGCCTTAAATATGATATTTAGAATTTTGTGGAAGAATGTTTGGTTTGCTAAGAAAATAAATAAATTTGAGACAATTAAGATCCCAGGTCTGCTACAACCTTTACCCATTCCAAATCAGCATTGGGATGAGGTCTCAATAGATTTTATCATTGTTTTACCCAAGTGTGAAGGAAATAGTGTCATCATGGTGGTAATCAATAGACTTACCAAGTATGCACACTTTTGTGCGTTATCTCATCCTTTTAAAGCAAGTACATTTGCTACTGAATTTATGGAAATAATTCAAAAGCTACATAGAAACACAAATATTATTGTAAGTGCTGGGGATCCCATTTTCACTGGAAAGTTTTGGACAAAATTATTTTCTTATCTTAGTATTCAATTAGCTAATAGCTCATCTTATCATCTCCAATCTGATGGGAAAACAGATATTGTGAAGAAATGTTTGGAAGGATATCTTCATTTCTTGTATCTAATAAACAAACACAATGGGTCAAGTGGTTACCTCTGGTTGAATGGCGGTATAGGGCTTCCTTCCATACTATAAAACAAATTACCCCATTTATGGCACTTTATGAATATCATCCACCATCCATCGTGTTCTCACCCCTATGAGGTTTTCGAAGGAAATGAAGAGCCATTAATATGGATTCAAAAGTCAAAATTGGTTAAAGCATCACTAGGGGAAAATATTGAATCCAAGTACTCATATGGAAGGACTAGAGATACAAGATGGTACCCATTGAGCTCCTAATCGTGCAGTAAAGTAGGTTGGGCAAGAGGATTTAAATATATGTGATGATCGGTTAAAGGTCATATAGTTTTAAGGCGATCACCATCCATCTCCAACTGAACACTCTCTGGGATCAGATGGAAGGGTTAAATTATGTGAGAATTTATCGAATTGAACCCCCAAGAGTTAAAAAGTTAGATCTTGATCAACTGTCCAGATCTATCCTGAGGGGTGAGTGTGGGATCCACCCATCTACTAGTTAACTCGCTGGAGGGTGGTGGGGACCACACACCAAGCGAGCCAACCCATTGATGTTGGCTAGATGAAGCCTGACCTAGGTTCAAATTTAACTACGCCAACCAACAAAACCCTAACTACTAGCCCATTCGAAAAAAACCTACATAGCGTAGGCTACAATCTCACTCAAACCAGTATTAGGGGATGCTAGAACCAAATGTCTTCATGTAGAGGCTTGCATGATGGTTTCCTAAATTTCTTAGGGCTTAGATATGTCTTCATTTAGATCTAATCTTTCCAACATGCAACTACTGAACCTCTATTTAAATGACCTTGAGATCTTCACAAAGGTACTCAATTGCACTTATCATGCATAAAGATTATAGATCTACCAATTCCACACAGTAAATAAGCATTAATTCACATTAAACAGATTACAGAGCGAAGATGCATAACTTTTGCAATATTAAATAAAAGGACACAAAGGCATCAATTTTGGCCCAAAACAGTGTTTATTACATATAAACATTCAAATGAAAACTCTTTGTCCCTGCACACCTAGCTACAGGGGGGCACACACTTAGTTGCAAGAGCCTTCCCCTTTCACCTAAGTATAGGAGATAGACTTTTCCTACCTTAGAACCTTGCCCTTACAATGATTCTTTAGAAAAAATTATTTCTAAGACTTGTTATGACTTATCTATTTATAGCATTTGCTTTACAATACCATGGTTTGTGAACCATGGGAAGGTCTGAAAACAACTCTATCACCTACCCAACTAAAGGACTAAAGCTCCTTTAACTCTACTTAGCTTCGTGCTCTTATTTCCACATTTCGTGGAGACTTTACCTTCACTAAAAAAAGATATTACAAAAATTATTCAAAACTCAACAAAATTGACCCCAAAAACCCCATCCCACCAGGCCCCCAACACAAAAATGGTGACTCGCCCTCGAGTCACTTAGTTTATGCCTTGATCTTATTGCAGAGTTCACTAAACTTGACATGCAATTATTCTATGTCAACAGAACCCTGTACCGTGACTTGTTGTACTTCCTCTACCATTTTTTTTGTATTCGAGCCTTCCACTGCTAGGCGCATTATTCTCTGTGTCTACTGAAATTTCTTTACCTTTTCCTGGATTGACAGAGTAAGTTGACTTGCATCCTCTATCCATGGTTGTATTCTAGCATTTAGAACAACCTCTTTCCCCTGTAGCTCTTCAATTTTGGATTGCAGTTGTTTTCCTTCCTACAAACGAGTGAGGCACTAGATTGGCACCAAAGAGCACGCAGTCATCGTGACTTCATCAAATTGTCATTGTGTCTCCTAAATGTTTATGCCAAGTTTCTGTAGGTTTGGATCCTCCTATAGAGTTGTCCATAGCTCCATGTCTTGTTCAAATATTAGTGTGCAACTTGTGACTGTGGCATCTAAAGTGCCCATTCTTTCCTTGATGGCGATTCCACGTTGCTCCTGAACCTCTATTGGAGTGGTGGTTGTAATTTCAACTACAAATATAAGATATTCTTTGAAATTCAAGGGTTACTTAGCCGATATCATCCTTCGATTCTCTGACTACGGTAGCCAAGTTTCGAATCTTCGCTACTACATCTGTATCCTGTATAATGTGAATTCCTGGAAGTGGCTTACATGCTTGTGCAATTGTTGCCTCCAAACTCTCACTTTACGTGGCTAGTGCTTCATTTTCTTTAAGTGCCTAAGCCTTTTTTTATGAATATATACTCATTGTTCATATTGACCTCATTTAAAACTGATAACATGCATTTCTCTCTGATCTTGAGCTTGTCTGAGACCCCCTGATCAAGTGCATGGAGTGTTTAAATGGGCAACGTGACTAAGTTGACACCCACATCTTTTATCTATCCGAGCTAGGCATTTGTCTCATCAGCCTCTGTGCATAGTGAATCATCTGGTAAATGAATAGATTTGAGGTCTAGAGTTTTGTCTATGTCTAGCACCGACATGCTTGCTTGTTGTAGGCTCGCTTGAATCCCACTCGCTTCTCCCATGCTCGTCTGAATTCGACCTTTTTGAATCTGCAACTTGAACAGATCCTTTCGCACACTTCCTAGAATTTGCATGTACTGATGCCTGAACTAAGTCCACAACTCCACCGTTTTGTCACGAACCTTGACGTTGATCTCATCCAGGTCCCCCTCAATGAAGACCATGGGATCTGTATGTGCCTGCTTGTCTAATTTTTGCTTCTTCCTGGGTCCTGAGGTCATCTCCTTAGTCTCCTTCTAAAAATTAAAGGGAGTGCTCTGCTCCCCACCATCACCTCCTTCTGCCTCAGACCCTTCCCTATTCACAATATGTTGAGAAACAAACTCCTCAACTTCCTCTGTGGCCTCCTTTGCAGCACACTCCTTGTCAGTAGTTGCTTTAATAATGACTTCCTTCTTTTCATGTTCTGCTTTTTCTTGGGCTACAAGTGTGTGTTCCTTCCGATCGACACTTCTCAATTTATTTCTTATTAGGGAACCACTTATTCAACATCACACATTCCTCAGATAGATCCCGGTCCCGGCAATAGAACCATGTGTTAGCTTTATGGGGCCTGACCCAGGTTCATATTTAACTGCGCCAACGAAGAAAACCGTAACTACTGGCCCTTTCGGCAACAACCTGCGTAGCGCAGGCTCCAGTCTCACTTGAAGTAGTATTGGGGGATACTAGAACCATATTTCTGCATCTAGAGGCATGTGTGATGGTTTCTTGAAGTCCTTAGGGCTTAGATCCGCCTTTGCATAGACCTAATATTTTCGGTAGACAACTACTGCAACTCTATTTAAATGACCTTCAGATCTTCGCAAAGGTACTTAATTTCAGTTATCACGCATAAAAATTATATATCTACCAGTTCCTCATAGTAAATAAGCATTAATTCAAATTAAACATATTACAGAGCGAAGATACATAACATTTTCAGAAGTAAATAAAAGGACACAGATGCATCAATTTCGGCCCAAAACAGTCTTTATTAGATATACGCATTTAGATAAAGAATATTTATCCCTGCGCACCCAACTGTAGGGGCCCGTGCACTCATATGTGGACTTACCAAGGTCTTCACGTAGTCAACTGCAGGAGCCTTCCCCTTTCGCCTAAGGATAGGAAACAAACATTTCCTACCTTAGCACCTTGCCCTTACAATGATGCTCCACAAAATGTTATTTCTAAGACTCACTATGACTCATCTATTTATAGAATTTGCTTTACAATACCATGGTTCGCAGACCATGGTCGAGTCTCAAAAAAAATCTATAACCTACCCAACTAAAGGAATAAATCCCCTTTGACTCTACTTCGCTTCGCGCTCTGCTTTCCACATTTCGCAGAGACTTTACCTTCGCTAAAAAATTATATTACAAAAATGACTCAAAACTAAACAAAATTCACCCCATGGACCCCATCCCAATAGGCACATTTTCTTTACAATGCCATGGTCCGCAAACCATGATAAGGTATCAAAACAACTGTATCTCCTACCCAACTAAAGCACTACAGCCCCTTTGACTCTACTTAGCTTTGTGCTCCACTTTCCAAATTTCATGGAGACTTTACCTTCACTCCAAAAAGATATTACAAAAATGACTTAAAGCTCAAAAAAATTGACCCCAAGGACCTATTGTAGTGACTACAACCACCCTCCAAAAATTTTCCTTAGCTTCTTTTTGGAGCCTCCCTACCAACCATCCTTAGTAGAATTTCTTGCATTGTCAAGTACATAAGCTTCATTGGTTTTTCAGCAGCTTTCCAGCTTGTGCATGATTATTTTCTTCATTCCCCTCATAGGCTACCCCTCTGGAATTCGTCTAGTTGCTGGCTGAGAAGCTCCCTCAGAAAATTGTGCAATTTTTGAGGGGAACCAGCCTTCCCTCCAGAAAATGTGCAAATTTGACTGGGAACTTGTTGGGCTCAGAAATTGAACAATCCTGTCAAATAGCCTTCCTTTGGAAAATTGTGCAATCTAGCCCAGTAATGCACCTCAGCCTAGAAATTCTAAAATTTTGGGCATTAGTTAGCCACTCCTCCCAGAATTTGCACAATCCCTCTGGACAACCAACCCAGCTTCCTCCCAGAAATTAAACAGAAATTCGTCTCAGTCAAGAAGGTTGTTTCATGTGCCTTTAGGTTGACCGGTTCCCTCTGGGACTAA
The DNA here is from genome assembly GCA_000404065.3 of Pinus taeda. Lineage (NCBI taxonomy): Eukaryota > Viridiplantae > Streptophyta > Pinopsida > Pinales > Pinaceae > Pinus > Pinus taeda. The sequence goes on along the minus strand of APFE031311083.1, from coordinate 87,019 downwards.
GAAAACTTGACTTGCATGCATGGTATGATTTTTCCTGAAATAGAAAAAGGAAAGATGCAAAAAACATCCCTATATTTTAGGGATCTATTTTTAGCAGTGGTTGATTACATGCAAAGATTGTTTTAGAATATTTCCTCTAAGTGTCACTTTTTCCTAGATCTGTGGCATGCATGTAATACGCCTCAAAATTATCTATTAGATGCTTCAGAGCTCATTCTTCACATCGATCTTGGAGCTCTAACATCCCACATTACATCCAAGAGTCTTCGGCACATCCAGCTTATCTATTTTTGGGTAAGTCCGCTTTACTTGTCTTTTGCAGCATTTCTGTCATTTTTTGTGTTTTCACTTATATGAGTGTTGTCTACTTGATTTATGTGAATGCTTACTGTTCTTCTCATGCATGCTAGCTTTTAGAAGCATCATTTTATATTTCATTAGCATTTCACTGTTGTCGCATGCATGACACCATTTTGCATGAACGGTCGTCAATTCGGCGACCCGTTTCACACACATGCATGTTGTTCCATTTTCTAAATCTTGTATTCACTGTTTTCATGCACAATCATTCAATCCTACTTACACTAAATATTACCATATATTCAGATCTTCATTTCCTTTTAGTTGCTTGTCAGCGGGTTTGGGTAACCTTGGCCCAGACTCTGCCTTTCCTAGAAAACGTTACGCAATTATGAGAGGCAAGCATCTACCTTCCTCCCAGAAAATGGGAAAATCTAGCCATTCAGTTCCCTCCTATATTTATTTTCGCAATTCTGAGAGGCAGTGACTGCTGGCCTAGAAAATTGTGCAATGCACTCCCTCGGCCTACACAACTTACCAACTAAAATTGTGCATTGCGCAACCTCAGCACCCAACAGGCTAGTCTGGATTACGCATTGCATAATTCAAGCCATCAACCAACCTCTCAACAATCTGGACTACCTTTCACACAGTTTGAAAAGTCAGTCTCCCAACCTCCCAATTCTAGCAGTTAGTCTCTCAGCCTCCTAGTGAAAATTGCGCAATCCTTACCAACAGTTCCCTAGGTATGTTGCATGTCATTCCTCAAGATTGTTTTGGTTTTAACTGACAAATTTCTTGCCATGCATGTCACCATGTCTCTAGATATAGCAGGATTTCATTCATCTCTTAGTAGTTCAGTTTCAATGGCCTCCAAGAGTGAAAGATTAAAGGACACTAATAGAAGCACAACTGGAGCAGCAATTGAGAATGTGTCTATGAGTTTGCTGATATACGAAGACACAAGTTGATCATAGATAAAGACATCAAGCTAAAATGGCAAGAAGTCAATGATGCATTCTCAGGCACATTTGGGGAAGATCTTAAAGACGACCAATTCTATGTGAACATTTGGAAGTCTGACTTGTACCAGATTGCATGCAGGTATCCCATGATCCCATGCATGGACATGATACATTGGATCGTCTCGCACACTAACCTTGACACGATGACATTGAGCAGCGTTAGCATGATAGATATTTCTACCTTTAGGGCACAAGACTATCAACAGATGTACCACTTGCTGAAGCCAGTGATCACCATGGATAAACCCTTCAGCATACCCAATAGCAATACCAACTCTAGGGATATCTTGAAGAACTAGGTGAAGGAGCCAACCAAATTCAGGATGACACCCAACGAGATTTACAAGACAAAGAGACTAGGGAAGGCATATAGTACTTGGTCATCTTCGCATGTTGCTTGTATGGCTAGGAGAGCATGAAGACCTTCCTGCAGATGTGGGTGATCGTGTTGGACCAACTGGACAATGAAGGCAAAGCATGCAACTGGTATGACATGTTGGCTAATATACTGAAGGAACAGGAGCTCAACTAGTGCCCAAATGTTACCAAGAAGAAATCTACATGTCCGCTTACATCTTGGATGCAATCTGTGCCCGCTAGGAGTTCCGGGGTTTGAAATGGGCATGGACATCAACGGAAATCTCAGTGAACACTTATTGTAAACTATTGTCCAAATGCATCTTTTGAGGAGTCATCACACAACTGTCAGATCATTTTGTCACCCCGGTGTACAAGATTATATTTAAGCAGGGTCCACCTTGTATGTCAAAGGGAGAGATGGAGGCCCTAATTAACATAGCAGATTGGTATGCCTCACTGTCTAACACCTTCATACAGATGTACAATGAGGAGAAGCCTCTGCATGTTTTGCCAAAGTTTTCCATGGAAAATCTCATCATGCAAGACGTATCACGCCACATCTCGGTAGGACTCTCATCTAGGTTGCACTAGAAGAAGAAGGCACCTTGGCCTATTCTTCCGTTGTAGACCGGGTTGTATGATATACAAAATCCTAAGCATGTGGATGCCAAAACATAAGAGTTCAAGAAATATTATTTCGACACCCAAAGCTATAATCTATATGACCTACATTGTTTTGTGAAGGATCATTATGTGAGAGTACATTTTTCGTTGATCGACAGGGCGTGTCATTGGACTGAGGAGGACCCATGGAGATATTGTCATAATTTCTCCAGGTCCAATGAACTGGTCGACATCGCTATGGAATGGTTAGCAAAGCAGCATGAAGAAACATCTAGAGAGCACTACCAGCAGTAGCAATAGAGATAAATATACCAGGGCGTGACAAAGGCAAGAGAAAGATTGTCAAGAGCACAGAGGTAGAGAAAATATAGAAGTTTAGAGCATATGCACTTGTATAGAAAGAATCTTTGGCAATAGAGGTGAAGAGGAAATAGTGCGACAGGAGGATTGAGCAAAGGCAGAGAGAAAAATAGAGGATGGAGGAAATAGTGAAGGAGTTGCTTGAGTTGAAGGAGTAACTCTAGAAAGAAAAGGAGCTATGGAGAGAGGAGAAGGAAGCGCAACAATGATAGATGCAGTAGGGGGCACAACATACATAGATTGATGAAACTGCGCCTGTATAGGTAGTAGACTCTTTCGAGCAGCTTGCACAAATAAGACAGGGTGAGCAGCCACAGGAGTAGGACTTTGCTCAAGAGATTGAATGAGCACTTGAGAATATGGATACAGAGATGGAGCAACCAGAGTTAGATCAAGACATTGACCTCATGCCTTACCATCAAGAGGTTGACCCACCAGCTTCACCGGATCCGGAAGCAGAGCAGGTCCTGAGTGACCAAGGAAATACTGAGATCCTTGGAGACAATTCGAAAGAAGAGTTGCACAACATATCTTTCAATGAGTCACAACATAGATTTCCATAATCACGAAGAGTGTCTACTCCAGATGACCACACATCTCCAACGTAGTTTAAGGAACAAGTGATCATATCTGACATGCGCAAGCATCTAGCAGCATTAGCTAATGCTACCATAGCATATGCCAAAGCCACTAGCTTGAGTGTTCGCTTCTTGATAGTGAAGAACGAGTGAATGGCTAAGGAGTTACTGAAAGCCAAGGAGGGAGGAGAACTAGTTACAGCATCTCTCCAAGCAGAGTTGAAGAAAGTGATACTAGATGAAGTATCGTCCCTTGAGATAGTCATGTGAGCGTTGTAATCCAGATTTGGTACCATGCATAAGGCAATTGTCCATCTCAATGATTGGGAGTACTAATGTGTTAGGAGAGCATGTATCTTATCAAACTTGCATACTATTTTTGACCACATGTAATCATGGAAAATGAGATACAAGGGAGCCTCGTTACACTTGCCCAAGATGATGAATCCCAGAGCGGTTGAGTTGAAGGCATGTATCCGGAGTGAGATACGAAACTATGAAGAACTCCCGTAGCTCATCACTAGTTTGTAGGCTTCCCATGAACGGGTATTTAAAAGCATGGATGCTGTTGTGACCTCACATATGATCCCATCTATTGGGACACTCACCGAGGCAAAGAGAAAGGCACAAGTTCGACTGGAGCTTGACTTGTACTTTGACGAGTTGATGCGCATAGCCACCAGCGTAGACTTAGCAATCGGTGCAGATACCATGCATCAATATTTCATTGGTTTGGCCACACTCAAGACAATGATGCACATGTTATAAGACGAGTTGGATAGAGGAGCCAGAGCAGTGTACCCAAATGCAATAGAGGCAACGGTTTGTTTCCAGAAAGATGTCACCACAAAGTACATGGAGACCATCATGGACTACCGAGCTTGGCATCAGTTCGCTACTGTTGACCATCGTGAGGATGTCAAAAAGATGGTCTTCCCATAGTTGTTCGAGTCATAGTGATGTCTTGCATGGATTTCTCAAGCCTATTTTGTCTCACATGGGTACATGTGTAGATTGTATGTAATGTCTTGTCAAGTGGAAGTTCAAGTGTTAGTAGCTGAATGTAACAGTCATAGAGTAGTTGAAGAGTCATGAGGGTAGGTGAACAGTCACAAAGGGGAATGTCAAGGGTCACCCCTCCCTTTCCTATATATAGTCCCTCATAACTAATTGTATAGGCTTTTGTTCAGCTAAGCTTTCGATATGAGTATCTTATAGAAATCTTGGAGAGTATTCTAATGAGCCTTGGCATCTCCACAGTGCAGAGCTTGTATACTCTTTGGAGGAGAAGGCGACAGTGGCTATAACATTCTGCTAGTGGGACTAGTGGTTGGTCATGGTTGTATTGCATGATTGGAACTTTCACTTCTTAATATAATACACATTTCATGCATATGTTGTTATTGTATTTCAGCTATCTTGTTTACTCTAATGATATATGTATCTGTTTGCTTATGCATGTGTGTATAGACTCTTCCTGTATATGTATGTATGAATCTTACTGAAATGTGTTGTTGGTTTAAACTTCACTTTGGATTTTTAGCTTACTTTCTTTCTCGTTTGTGATGCATCTTTGCTCATGTGTTCCCTTCTTAGCTGGGTGCTTTCACAAGTTTCCAGGGGGTGCACTCACCAACACTTTCCACGTGTTACAACTGTTCATACACCTTCCTTGGCTTGATGCGCATTTCACACACTTGATACCAACAAGGACATCGTACTTGCCTCTACACGCAACCACAATCAAGGTGATAACGTATGACCCACTATTGGGATGCCTACACCAAACAGTTTGAGGTCTAGTTGGGACTTCTTACCAGGGAGATCCCCTGACATGTTGGAGGGTTCAGCACCATCAACATTTTGGCACTAGAAGGAGGGATATATGACAAGATGTGTCCTCTCATCCTATTTTGAACCTTTTCACATTTATCATGGATTATATCACACTCATCCCTCCATGATCTCTTTCACATTCTGAACCTCTCAACATCACAATGGATTTTTTCAATCTCTTGTTCGAATTCACCTATGATGGTGAATGTGAAGTATAATGGCCTAAGTACTTAGAATACTTCCATGTATTCCTTGAGAATTCAGACGAGTTCTATTCAGAAGGGGTAAGCCTTCTACTTTCATACACACTTCATGAATCCCCACAATGGTGGTGCTGGAGTCTACCTCTCGGTAGTGTGCACTCACTTGACCAACATTCTATGATCTCATTGAATCTACTTTCCATGATTTTGATCCAAAAACTCTTGACAAAAAACTGTTACAAAAACAGAAGGCCCCACATGAATCGCCTATGGAATTTTGGGACCGCTTCCGTGTGTTGCAATTTCAACCTCTGAAAAGTCATATGAAATTCCAATATCTCATGGACATATTTGAGTATTGTCTTACAAAATATATTAATCCTAAAAGAAATTTCAAGCCCAAGCCCCACTCAACATACTTCGGTGATGGAGCTGAGCAACCATAGATAGACACGGTCATTGTCAAAAGTGATTGTCTATCACCCCCTCATCAAACAACTCCACCACTGTAAAGTGATATGGGAGAACAAGTACACACATTCGTTCAACTATCACATCCTCCCAACATCACTTCTCTCAATTTTCGCGTAGATTTTGTTGCGAAGCCCAAGGGTTCTCACATGCCTATTTTACCTCAACCTCCATCTTCATTTTTTGTTGATCCTCTAGATTCACTGTCTTGTGTTCTTCCATTTCAGACTTTACACTTGTTGGTAATGAGGATCAAGCTATCGACAAAGTTGGTGTTTCACAACCAACCTACATTGTCATTCATGAAGAGTATGACTAGGAACTTGAGCATTAATCCTTGGGGAAGGATGAATCCCTTCTATCCGAGCCTCCTCTATTCTTTCCTGATATCTTTGGTGATTCTGTCATCCATGATTTCGCATGTGTATCTCCGTCTATAGATGAACCCATTATTGATCAATCGCAGAACACACTGGATGTCAGTCCATCATCCAACAATGAAGAGGAGAAGTTATTCCTTGAAAATCCACTTGAATTTTCATCTGCTTTTTTGGAAACATAGAGGGTGAATTTTTTTACTTCTCATCTACCCCTTTGATTGATTCATAAGATCATGGGGATGCTGATGAAATCATTGATTTTGTTGATCGTAGTTGTCGTGATATATTTATTCCCACGTTTGATCACGATGATGATTCTATCACAATTGATTTTTCCAAGCCACTTGTTTATGATGATCTATCTGTCAACAAATTTGAAACCCCACAGACTATTGAGGCACTTCAACCCGAGTTTATGGTTATGTTAGTCCCTCGTTGTCCTAAGGTTGGCTTCAGTGCTGATCAAAAAATTGTTGGATCACCAGAGGCTCGTTGTCACTCATCTGTATGCATTGAAGATCAATCTCACACACAAATTATAATTCCTCCACTCGAACTACATGATCCCATCACTCATGCATTGGAGGAATCTTACATAGCAAGCACACGTGCACGACACAAGTTGTATTTGTTTCTTTTGTTTGATTGCATGTCATAGTCAAGAGTATGTGTATGCCTAACAGTTGCATGTAATGTCACACAACACCATGGCATGTCCATGGATTTCATGTCATGCACTTGCACTCATGTATGTTATGTGGACACATTTAAACTTGGTGTGTGTTTGTCTTCATTGTTATATCTTCCATGTTTGCTTGTTCACACAACTAGGTTGTTCATGAACCATGCCTTCACCAACATGGGTTGACCAATGCACCGGTAGCTCCATTGGAAGTATCACTTCATGTGAGTAGAACCATGCACCGTTAGCTTAGGAGTAGGATTAGTGTTTTGTTTTTGTTTTTTTTCTTGCATGCATGTTTTCTTCTTACTTCGCATGTTTGTTTGTTTTGTTGCTTGTTTGCTTACTCGATTTTCTCACACATTTACTTCTGATTTTTCTTTGTTTTCTTGTTTAGGTCCGTAGGTTAGTTTCACATGATACTGTGTGCAACTCTTGAAGCAAGTTGGGTAAAGTAAAAGAGGACTTATGCAGTTATAAATACTTGGTTATCTGTCGTCCTACATCTGTTGAAGAACTTGTTGTCTTTAGTCCATGATACGTAGATGGAGAATATGTACTGTTCAAAGTGAACCTTGGTGAAAACATAATGCTTGTGCGCTAACTAGTGTCACCTACTCGAGTCGGTTTTTTCTGGGTTAATCCTTGGCAGCTCAGTCAAGTAGAGTAAGGTGAGGGGGGAAACCTTAACAAGCACATCAGAGGTATGTAGATTTTAACCCTGTACAAAAATTACTCACACATGAATTCTAAAACACAAAAAATAAACAATGTGAGAGCATAAAACATAAAACACATATACACAAAGATTTTCCCCTGGATCTCAAAATCGGGACTACCAGCTTGATTTTTCGTTATGCTACTTTCAATGTTTCAATACATATATATACATACCAAAGCATCCAATACCATGGACCAAAAACCATCGCGCCCAAAACCATGTGCAAAAACCATGCACAAAACCATAGGTAGGTTTGCCCACCTAATATAGGATCCCAAAAAAAATTCCTCGGGGTGTTGCCCCCCTCAAACCCCCTGTGACCCCCCCACTGTGCAGTTGACACAACAAAGGGGGGGCTTTGCCTACCCTCTAACCCCCTAGTTAACTAGGGCATCTAGTCGTGGAAAGAATATAACACAACCTAACAAGGTATATATAAAATACTTCTCTGAAAGAAAAACCTCTTCTCCTCTCAATAAGTCAGGATCCCTCTTCCATCTCTAAAATGAATAAGTGCTATGCACAATTATGAAAAATGAAAAAAGAAAAAAATGAAAAAGTGAAAATTTTTGAAAAAAATGAAAAATGAGTAAGTCAAAAGAAGAGGAAGGCTTCCTGTGTAGAGAGGTAATGCAAGTAACTCCACTGGCATACTGACTAGGCTCACTGGCAACAGAGCGATGCTTGTGTTCCTGCATGACTCTACTGGGGTAGTGTCTAAGCTTGCTGGTAGCGAAGCAACACCAGAGATGAAACTAAAACTCTGACGACCATAAAGCTTGTGTACCAACATACCCCTCACCCCAATCGAAATAATTGTGTTGACTTGGCTTGGAATGTGAGTCAACTAACCAAGATTTTTGTCGATGCTACATCTTACAATAAAGCAAGTGTGGAAACCAAGATGAACAAAGAACTGAACAATATTTTTGGAGGTGTTAGACTTGCTTTTCACAAACAAGGTCCATTCAGAGAACTAGAGTTCTACCAGTCTGTCACCAAGTGTTTTAGTGGCTACAATCACCCTCCAAAAATTTTCCTTAGCTTCATTTTGGAGCCTCCCTACCAGCCATCCTTAGTAGCATGTCTTGCACTGTCAAGTACATAAGCTTCATTGGTTTTTCAGCAACCTGTTAGCCTATGCATGATTCTTTGCTTCACTCCCCTCAGAGGCTGCCTCTCCGAACTTGGTCCAGCTGCTAGCTAAGGAATTCCCTTAGAAAATCGCGTAATTCTTGAGGGGAACTGGCCTTCCCTCCAGAAATTGTGCAATTCTAACTAGCAGCCTGTTGGGCTCAGAAATTGCATAATCCTATCAAACAACCTTCCTATACAAAATTGCGCGATCTAGCCTAGCAGTGTAGCTCAACCAAGAAATTACGCAATTCTGGATAGCAGTCAACTCCTCCTCCCTGAACTTGTGTAATCCCTTTAGACAACCAGCCCAACTTCCTCCCATAAATTGATTAGAAATCCATCTCAGTCAAGTAGGTTGTTGCATGTGCCTTCAGGTTGACCAGTTCCCACCGGGACTGAGAAAAATTGACTTGCATGCATGGGCTACTTTTTCCCTAAATAGAAAAAAACAACATGCAAAAATCATCCCTAGATTTTATGGATCTATTTTTAGCAATTGGAGGTTACATGCAAAGATCGTTTTAGAAACTTTCCTCCAAGTGTCACCTTTTCCTAGATTTGTGGGATGCATGTCATTAGCCTAAAACTTATTTATTCGATGCTTCAAAGTTCATCCTTCACATCGATCTTGGAGCACAGACATCCCACAGTACATCCAGTTCTTCGACACATCCAACTCAGTTATTTGCGGGTAAGTCCGCTTTACTTGTCTTTTGAAGCATGTTTGTCACTTTTTTTGTTTTGGCTTGTGTGAGTGTTGTCTGCTTGATTTATGTGAACTCTTTTTTTCATTTGCATTCATGTTAGTTTGTACAAGCTTCGTTTCAATTTTCATTAGCATCTCATTGTTGTCACATGCATGACACTATTTTTCATGAATGGTCACCGATTCGACGACTTGTTTCACAGACATGCATGTTGTTTCATTTTCTGAATCTTGCATTCACTGTTTTCATGCACAATCATTCATTCCTACTTAAAATCAGTATTTCCATGTATTCACATCTTCATTTGCTTTCATTTTCCTGTCGTCAGGTCTGGGTAACCTTGGCCCGGACTTTGCCTTGCCCAGATAACATTACACAATTTTGAGAGGGAAGGCTCTACCTTCCTCCCAAAAAATGCACAAATTTAGCCAAGTAGTGCCCTCCAATATTGCTTTGTGCAATTTTGAGAGGTAGTGACTACTAGCCCAGAAAATTGCGCAATGCAGGTCCGTGGGCCTACATCACTTGCCATCTGAAATTGCACATTGTGCAATCTCAACACCCAAAAGGCTAGTCTGTATTGCGCATTGTGTTATTCTAGTAGTCAACCAGCCTCCCGAGAGTCGGGACTACCTTTTGCCTGTTAGGATATTCCGACACATAGGAAATAGTTAAGTTCAACTTGGTCTAGTATAGAGTTAGGTAAAGTATGTTTCTTTACCGTTGTACATTTTGTAACTTACAATCCGACGGTCACGATATGTAGTGATCCGACGGTTCATTCTCTCCTCGGTATTACCGACACTTGATCCGTGGCTTGACACCCGATTGGTCCATGAATTCTATTTAAAGCGCATGGAGGGTCATTTGTAGGTTAACCGTGCATGAGAGACGCTTATGTAAATTTTCATTCTTTTATTAATAAATTGCCTGTAGTAGCCACGTTGGCGCAGGCCGTGGACTGTTTCCCTCTCTGAGGTTTTTAACCACGTCAAAATACTGGTGTATTGATCTGTGATCTGTTTGTGAGCGGTGTCCTTTTGGTGTTCTGTCTGAGGAACTTACCCTGTAAATTCCTACAGAGTATCGGTTTCGTGAAGCTAGTAAGGAAGCTTGTGGATTCGTCAATCTATCAGAATGGTTTGAGCAGAGCATCCAACCACACTTTGGTGGATATCAAAGTGCCATTTAGCATGCAAAGATCCAGTCAGCATCAGCGCAGCAACACATTGAACTACACATGCACTTCATCAAAAAACCTTCATGACCAATTCTTGAAGTCAATATGTTCACAAATGATCAGGTTGCAAATAACTTCACAAAGCCTCACAGAGGCGAAGTGCAACTAAACTTCGAATAATATCGAGTTCGGAAGTTGTCCACTAAGGGGGATAGCTCAAACTCCCCTTCTCCCTATTGTGTCATATTTGAAATCTTCAATCTACCCAAGTTTCTAAGGGGGGAATGTAGAAATTCCCACATAGGAAATAGTTAAGTTCAACTTGGTCTAGTATAGAGTTAGGTATAGAGTTAGGTAAAGTGTGTTTCTTTACTGTTGTACATTTTGTAACTTACAATCCGACGGTCACAATATGTAGTGATCCGATGGTTCATTCTCTCCTCTGTATTACCGACACTTGACCCGTGGCTTAACACCCGAGTTTCGAAAGTCAGTCTCTAGGCCTCCCAGTGAAAATTGCACAATCCTTGCCAACAGTTCCTCGGGTATGCTGCATGTCATCCCTCAAGTTTTCTTTGGTTGTAACTGATAGATTTCTTGCCATGCATGTCACCATGTCTCCAGATATAGCAGGTTTTCATCCGTTTCTCAGCAGTTCAAGATCAATGGCCTCCAAGAGAGTAGGATCAAAGGACATTGACGGAAGCACAACTGGAGCAGCAATTGAGCGAGTGTCTATGATTTTTCCAATATACGAAGATACCAAGACGATCGTAGACAAAGACATCAATCTAAAATGGAAAGAGGTCAAAGATGTATTCTCAGGCACATTTGGGGAAGATCTTGAAGACCACCAAGTCTATGTGAACATTCACAAGTTCAGCTTGTACTGGATTGCATGTTGCTATCCTGCATTCCCATGCGTGGACATGATACATTGGATCGTCTCGCACACTGACCCCGAGACGATGACATTGAGTAGTTTAAGTGAGACAAATATTATTACCTTTAGGCATAGGACTATGAGCAAATGTACCACTTTCTGAAGCCATTAATCACCATGGAGACACCCTTCAACATACCCAACATTAATATCAATTCTAGGGATATCTTGAATAACTGGGTGAAGGATCCAACAAAATTCAGGATGACACCCAACTAGATTTACAAGACAAAGGGAGTGCAGTAGGCATATCAGTACTTGGTCATCTTGGCAGGTCACTTGTATGGGCAAGAGAGCATGGACACCTTCACGCAGAGTTGGGTGAACGAGTTGGACCAACTGGCCAGTGAAGGCAAAGCATGCAACTAGTCTGACATATTGACTCACATGTTGAAGGAATAGGTAACAGGAGCTCGACAACTACCCATAGATAAACAAGTAGAAATCTACATGTCTGCTTACATCTTGGATGCAATCTGTGCCCGTCAGGGGTTCCTAGGCTTGAAATGGTCATGGACATCAGTAGAAAGCTCTGTGAACACTTATTGTAAATTGTTGTCCGAATGCAGCTTTCAAGGAGTCATCATACAAATTTCAGATCATTTTGTCACGTCGGTGTACAAGAGGATATTTGAGAAGAATCCACCTTGTATGTGGAAGGCAATGATGGAGTCACTAATTGACATAGCATATTGGTATGCCTCACCGTCTGGCACCTTCCTACAAATGTACAATGCAGAGAATCCTCTGCATGTTTTGCCGGAGTTTTCCATGGACAAGCTCATCATGTAGGAAGTATCATACCACATCTCAGTAGGACTGTCAACGAGGCTTCACCAAAAGAACAAGGCACCTTGGCCTATTCTTTCATTGCAAATCAAGTTGTAGGAGATACAGAATCTCAAGCATGCGAATGTTGAAACAGAAGTGTTCAATAAATATTCTTTCGATACCCAAAGCTATAATCCATATGACCTGCATTATGTTGTGAAGGATCACTGCGTAGGAGTACAGTTTTTGTGGATCCATGGGGCATGTCATTGGGCTAAGGAAGACCCCATTAGATATTATCATAGTTTCTCTAGGCCCAATGAACTGGTCGTCATCGTTGTGGAATGGTTGGCAAAGCAACGTGAAGCAACATCAAGGAGAGAACCAATAACAACAGTAGTAGAGGTAAAAATATCGGCGCACGAAAGGCAAGAGAAAGATTGTCAACAACGCAGAGGCATAGAAAAGCTGCAAGTTTAGAGGAGACCAACTTGTGCAAAAATCATCTTTGGCAACAGAGGCAAAGAGGCAACAACACGAGAGGAGGACCATGCAAAGGCAGTGAGAAAAATAGAGGATGGAGGAAACAGTGAAGAAGTTGCATGAGTTGAAGGAGAAACTCCGGAAGGAACAAGAGATGTGTAGATAGGAGAAGGAAGCACATCAAAGACAGATGCAATAAGGGGTACAACATACATAGATTGATGAAACTATGCCCATACAGGTAGTAGACTCATTTAAGCAGCTCACGCAAAGAATATAGGGTGAGTAGTCACAGGAGCATTTTTTTTCTTAAGAGATTGAATGAGCACTTGAGCATATGAATACAGAGATGGAGCAACCAGAGTTAGAGCAAGATATTGACGTCATGCCTTACAACCAAAAGGTCAACCCACCAGCTTCACCGGATATGGAACCAGAGTAAGTCTCGAGCGACCAAGGAGATACTGAGATCCTTGGAGACAATCTGGAAGAAGAGATGCACAACATATCATTCGATGAGTTACGACATAGATTTGTGAAATCACGCAATGTCTACAATGAATGACCACAAATCTCCTGTGCAATTTGAGGAACGAGTGATCATATCTTACATGCACAAGCATCCAGCAACATTGGTCGATGCTACTAGCACTACAAGAAAAAAGGACATTGGTGAGGGGTGAAAAATGACACCATAAGCTCAATAGTGATGGTCAAAAGAGCATTCGTCACCAAAAACTGAACATCACCAAAGGTGGCATCGCCAAAAGTATAGGTGTTGTAGTGACATACAAATTTCGTCACCAATAATGATTTATAATGACGGATAACGACCGTCACCATTTCATATGAGCAATGGTGATGGACCATAGCCTTTGTCACCAAACATTAAATGTCACCAAAGGTGGTGTTGCCAAAAGTATAGGTGTTTTAGTGACATTCAAAGTTTGTCACTAATAATTATTTATAATGACGAATAACGACTGTCACCATTGCATAAGAGAAATGGTGACGGACCATAGCCTCGGTCACCAAAAATTGAACATCACCAAAGGTGGCATCGCCAAAAGTATCAGTGTTATGGTGACATTCAAGGTCCATCATGAATATTGATTATAATGGGGGATAGTGATTATCACCATTTCATATGAACTATAATGATTTATTGTGATGGATATTTAATGGCCATCACTATTGGTGCATATATATGGTGACGTACATTGATCGTCACCAAAAGCCGCATTGCTAGAAGTGTAGGTGTTGTGGTTACATTCAATGTCCATCATGAATAATGACTATAATGATGAACAATAATCGTCACCATTTCATATCAACAACAACAATTTATGGTTACGGACCTTTGAGGGTCGTCACTATTGATGCGTATATATGGTGGCATTTGTTGACCTTCACCATTTCATATTTTTGGTGAGGGTCGAAAAATGACATCAATGCTCATTGGTGATGGTCAAAATAGCATTTTTTCACCAAAAATTGATCATCGCCATTCCAAATGGATGTCAAGGCATGATGGAATCGAACCACCCACCTCCTGCTTGTAAAGCAGGTGCCCTTTCATTGAGCTAGCACCCTTTAAAGAATTATATTTTTTAAATTAGATCTTGAAAATTTATAAATTGTAAATTCTACAACTTTCAATAAATTAAAGTCTCAACAATATTTTACTAAAAAAGCAAAGAAACATCAAAGATGTAGGTCCCTACCTAATGGTTATTGAATTTATGAAAATTGGGTGGAGGGAAAAATAGTTATGTATAAGAGAATCAATATGTTCAGTTCAATACTCAATTAGAAGTGAAACGCTGAAGACATTTATAACATATAAATGACCTATAACTATCAAATGCAACAATTATTGCAAAGGAAATGTCATAAGTGGATATCATATGGAAGAAGAGGAGGGAGGGACTTGGAACCCTTGTACATCTTGCCATGCCTTAGCACTTCGCACATCTTAGCTTTTCTGACATGTCTTCGTACTAACTGGCACATCTTAGCATGCTCTAGAATTTCCTAACAGACCTTGGTAGTCATGACCTCACAACTAGCATTGCATTTTTCCATTTTGGGAACCTTACATTCACTAGAACACCTTGGCACACCCTAGATGTCATGCCCTCTGTTATCCTCCACAATGTTCCAAGTTGATGAAGAGATCGACAGAGGTAACCAAAGACCAAGCTTTTAGTTTGGTAGCTAGCCCTACCAAACCAGATAGGGCTCTCCCTATGAAATCACAACCAAGAGATGACTGGAATGTAACGGATTTTCAGCTAGATAGCTAGGATCAGGTGGGTTTTTGGAAAATTTAGGGACTTGGAGCTCTATCCATCGGTGTCTTGTCTAGCAGGGACTTTGTCAAGGAGGCAAGGACTTGGAACTCTATATAGGATAAAGCACCTAACATGAATGACAGAAGCTCCCTAGAATAGAGTACCTCCTACCTAGAAGAGTCTCCCCTGCTCAAAATATAGAACCCTTCTCTAGTGCACTTTTCTTAAAGATAAATCTATGCATAAAATAGTACTAAGAAAAACACCTAAATTAAGAAAAGTGAGCATCTAAGTCAAGCTATAAAAGTATAATAGATATGGCTCTATATAAGTTTGGGAAACAC
This sequence comes from Pinus taeda, assembly GCA_000404065.3. NCBI lineage: Eukaryota > Viridiplantae > Streptophyta > Pinopsida > Pinales > Pinaceae > Pinus > Pinus taeda. The sequence continues at coordinate 71,620 of APFE031311083.1, read as the reverse complement.
TAGATAAACATGCTTTCATACAACAACAATAAGATGCCTAAAATTGATGTGATTCTTTTGTCGTTGCTATACCCTCACAATAAAACTAGAATCTATAACATGTACCCCAAGGCTGTATGCATTTGCTGAAGGTGTAGATTGAAAGGATCTGCTGAGATGAAGTACTATTGAAGGAGAAACACCTTCAAAACAATAGATAAAGTATATTGTGAATTCAACCCATTTTCACACAGACCAAGGATGCTACTAGGTACACTTCTCCACTGAATGGAAACTACAATGTATTGTAATGCTACTGAAGGGAAAACACCTTTAGTGAAACATGGATAAAACTCTAACAGATATTGTCATTGTGGCCTCGGTTGTTGATGATCTCATCAATATAGGTAACAACTTCGATAATTGAAAAACCAAAAGGTGAGATGCATAGATAATTTGAAATGACAGATTTGGGCATACTTTATTATTGTTTAGGAGTGTCAATATAGAAAATTCAAGGTAACTTGTTGCGTCTTTATGTCACAGGCAAAGGATGCGAAGAAATACATAAAATATTAAATATCATGGTATAATTTGATTGCAGTTTATTTTGAAACAGGAATGGAATTCTCCTTGTATGGGTTCTAATCTATTGGGTATAACTTCAAATAAGAAATTGATATTTATGGGGTTGAAATTGTCTTATAATTCATGAAAAGTCCCAAATTTGTTCACTAGAAAGAAGTAGAGTGAGCCGTCAGGTTTATGGAAGGGAACACCCTATTCACAGGAAGATAACTTGAAATTAGTCAGGCATATTATTTCTCGTCTTCTTATACATCTGTGCTTTGAAAAGATAACCACATCCAAAGACTCAATAACGACTCTGGTAAAGTTTATAGATGTGAAGAACTTCTGAGAAAACCCATCGCTTAATGATAATTGAGCGAGGAATATGTCGAAGGATTCAATCTTGCACTCAGTCATAAAAAGAAGGTTGGGGTATCCAACATCTTTCCAACAAACCAACTCCAACCATAATGTGAAAGGTAGGTTAATTATGAAACCTCTTTCCCACTTTGTAGTATTGTTCCCTCTTAAATTCCAAAAGGTATCTGGCTACTTAGATCCACAAAACGCATTTCAGGTAAACTCTGCATGATATAATTGTGACGTGCAAGCTTGAGACACACTCTAGTTTCCCTCTAAAAGATGGTAAGTCAAAATATTATGACAATATTAACTGTAATTTGATCATACAATATTGAGGTATTGCATGGAATAAATAATATACTATCAATGCACTAATGAAGAACTCAAAATAAATGAATTTCTTATTGCTACAATAGTGCCTCTTGGGATTCTCGGATAAAGCACCTAACCTGTATGGAAAAATATTCCTAGGATAGAGTATCACCTACCTAGATGTGTGTCCCCTACTCAAAATATAGAACCATTCTCTACTGTGCACTTTTCTTAAATATAAATCTGTGCATAAAACAAAACTAATAAAAACACCTAAATGAAGAAAAGTGAGCCTCTAAGTCAAACTATAAAATCATACTAAATATGGTTGTATATAATATTGAGGCATTGCATGGAATAAATATTATACTATCAATGCACTAATGAAGAACTCAAAATAAATGAATTTCTTATTGCTACAATAATGCCTCTTGAGATTCTCGGATAAAGCACCTAACCTACACGGCAAAAGCTTCCTAGAATAGAGTACCTCCTACCTAGAAGTGTGTCCCCTGTTCAAAATATAGAACCCTTCTCTACTATGCACTTTTCTTAAAGATAGATCTATGCATAAAATAAAACTAAGAAAAACACCTAAATTAAGAAAAGTGAGCATCTAAGTCAAACTATAAAAGCATACTAAATATGCCTAAAATGGATGCACTTCTTTCATCGTTGCTACAACCTCATAGGAAAACTATAATCTACAACATGTATCCCAAGGCTGCATGCATCTACTAAAGGTGCAAACCGAAAGTATCGACTAAGATGAAGTATTGTTGAAGGAGAAACACCTTCAAAACAATAGATAGAGTCTAATGTGAATTCAACACATCTGCACATAGGCCAAGGTTGCTACTGGGTACACTTATCCCCGAAATGGAAAATACAGTGTATTGCTACTCTACTGAAGGAGAAACACCTTCAGAGAAACACGGATAAAACTATAACATATATTGTCACTGTGGTATCAGTTGTAGAAGTATCTCATCAATATAGGTAACAACTTCGATAATTGAAAAACCAAAAGGTAAGCTACATAGATAATTTGAAATGATATATTTGGGTATACTTTATTATTTTTTAGGAGTGATTACATAAAATGCAAGTTAGTCTGTTGCATATTTATGTCACAGAACAAGGATGCGAATAAATACAGAAAATATTAAATAGCATGGTACAAGTCGATTAGAGGCTCTTTCGAAACAAAAATGGAGTTTTCCTTGTGCAAATTCTAATCTATTGGGTTTAGATTTAAAGACGAAATTTATATTTATGGGGTTGGAATTGTCTCACGATTCATGGCAAGTCCCAAAGTTGTTTACTAGAAAAAAGTAGAGCGAGTCATCAGGTTTATGAATGGGAACACCTTATTCATAGGTTGATAACTTCAAATTAGCCGGGCATATTATTTCTCCTCTTCTTGTACGTGTGTGCTTTGAAATGCTAACCACCTCTGAAGACTCAACAACAACTCTAGTAAATTTTATAGGTTTGCAACACTTTTGAGAAAACTCATCACTTAATGACAATTGAGCGAGGAATATGTCGAAGGATTCAATCTTGCACTCAGTCATAAAAAGGAAGTTTGGGTATCCAACATCTTGCCAACAAACTGACTCCCACCATAATGTGAAATCTAGGTTAACTGTGAAACCTCTTACCCACGTTGTAGTATTGTTGCCTCTTGAATTCCAACACGTATCTCGCTGCTTAGATCCACAAAAATTGTCCCAGGAAAACTTTGCATGATACAATTGTGATGTGCAAGCTTGACACGCACTCTAGCTTCCCTCTAAAAGAGGGTAAGTCAAAATATTATGACAGGCTTAACTGTAATTTGATGATACACCGTTGAGGTATTGCATGGAATAAACAATATATTATCAATGCACTAATGAAGAACTCAAAGTAAACGAATTTCTTGTTGCTACAATATCGCTACTCTTGGGATTCTCCAAGGAGCCATTAATTTATACACATTCGGGATATTTACTTGGTCTGCAAAAAGATTAAGTAATGGTAGTGATCACTGTTTGCCCTCCCATGGAAGCTCCATAAAGAGTCAACAATAAATTGATTTAAAGGTGAGGTATGTGCCTGAAAATAGGAGCCTGACTCTTCAACTCTAATTTAGTGGCAGGGAAATACTCAACTGTAAATGCTTGATCTTCTACAGTGTAAATTTCTAGATAAATGGTTAGTGTAAATCTGTCCATTGTCCACATATCCCAAAAAACCATGTATATATGGACTCTGGTTATGTGTAAGAGAGGGGAGACAACATAAATAATACATCATCAAAAGAAAAAGTTAAAGCACAACAATCTATGGAGATTTTTTTTTAATTTTATTACATACCTTAGAAAGTTTGAAAGGACATAACTAAAGCTTCCCTCTCCTTCCATACTTCATTAAATATGCCCCTTTTCCAATGCAAATGTGGCCTGCAGAATCATAATCAACAAATAGAATATGAAAAGTAAGTTTAATGAATTAAAGTAGCTTTGTTATACCTCAAACAACTAGACTATGAGACATTGAATTCATTCTCTACAAAAGATGATATAGCAAGATCTAATTACATTTTTAACTGAAATAAAGGTAAATTGGGTTCATGCTCTGCAATAGACGATATAATGAGATCTAATGACATTTTCAACTCAAACAAAGGTATGTTGAGTAAGCTCAAGCTCCAATATGATGGCATCCAACTTCTGAGTGGCAGATACTATATATATCTAGCCAAAGGCTATAACATAAAGATATTTGTTATATGTGAAGATAAGAAAATGAAATAAATATGAAATTTTGACCATCAACTATAAGTTCCTTTCAAGGACTAGATCAAAGCATAACATTGTTGTCAAGATAATCAACTCACCCATTCTAGTACGCTTATACTAGTTTCATGATAAAACTCAAACTCAATAAACTTCAAACAACATAAATTAACCAACAATATGTCTGAGGTTGGTTACCTAAGGATTATATCATACTAAATTACCTTTTGCATCTAACATTGAAAGAGATTGTGAAAGAAATGAAGACAAATTAGTGATTATGATGGATGCATGTGATGAAATAAAATAAAAAAAGACCCTTTTTCTTGCTACTGATGAGCCTTCTAGGGGATTCTTGGATGAAGTTGATCCTGGTCTGATTTCTGAAATCAAAGAGACACTTTTTAGCTACTCTGATTTGACAGACAACAACCCCACTTCTTATGAAAATGAATCTGGAAAGCAATAAGCATCGATGAACTTGGTCTTGAAGAAGGTATCTCAAAGTCTAATATGGAGTGTATTTTAAATTTCTACAACTAGCAGAGGGTTTTCCCAGTTGGGTTCCCTAGAAAATTTTGTTTTTTTTGCTATAGTGTGTCTATTTTTTATTTATGTTCTATTCCACTACAAATTGGTAGAGATATTTTTTGTCTTCATGCAACAATTAGTTTCAAATTTATTCATTCAAGCAGTAGCAGAATTTCAAGGAAATTCTACACAAGGGATAAATAATCTATATTTTCACTTATATCTTTTGCAGGTAAAATTCACAATTAAATTTTCATCCAAAGTGTTCAGGTTACTAGCAAGTGGTATCACAACATATCTCAACATTGCAAGGCATAAACCATATTATTCAATAAGGTTGATACTCGAGATACAAAAATCTTCCCAAGCTATGCAAGCAAGAAAACCGTTGATTTTTAGTTCTAAATCTATCCAACTATAACAAAATTATGCCATTTTCAACACCCTGCAGTCAAAGTTATTCTTGGCCTCATTCAACTCAATTAATAATATGTAAATATCGTTGATATTTCTTCTTCATTTCATGCTTCTAAGTTATATATTTATGCAACCAAATATATCATTTATGTTAAGTGATTATTCATTAAAAATTATTTAATCCGTCCAACACATCTACCTAATTTTCTAATCAGTTGGGAAGACTCTATCAGACATTTGCAACTAAAAATAGAATACTATTTTAGTACCTATTGTTATAAAAATCTAATCTGGAAAAAAAAAAATTGGGTTGTTTCCCTAAAAATATTTACAAAAATTTCAATCCCAAAGCCATTTCAAGGAGAAATTTAGTATTATTTTTGGAAAATTTGAATGCAACTAAAAGAAATTCTTCCCATTTTCTCAAAATATTCCAGCACCAAATATGAGTGAATTCAAAGAGCTTAAGATTTGGAAATAATTAAATTTCACTTCACTTTTCTAGGACCATATATGGGTGAATTCACAAAACCTAAGATTTGGATTCTGGAAACACTTAAATTTCACCTCATTTATTAGGATTGTAAGTTCCCTGAGATACAAACATGCAGCATTAAGGACCTACTTTGCTTGCTTAAGGACAATGTTCAATTTATAAATAATGATACGTGAATCCTTGTATACATGCCTGACACAGTTCTTTGGTCACAACTAATGAAACTAAACTCCATCAATACATAATAGACATGGTAGAATGTAAGAGAGCGTCTACTTTTCAACATATACTTTGACAAAAATAAACATCTATACAGTCATATAATGTTGTAACCACACCAAAGAAGGAATTAAAAACCAAAATAAAAATAGGAACATGCTTGGATTGTTATGGTTACTCTAACAAAATGTTAAATAGGATCAATATGTTAATATGGAAAATAGTGTAGTTGATTATGATTTATTGAGCCCAAGGGGTTAGCCCAACTGAATGTCATTAATGTTACTGGTTATTTGGCTAGTTATGTGCTGGAAAGTGCCCTATTTGAAATCCCTTGGGTGAGGTGCATTAGTCAATGCCAATAGGTTTACCAGGGATGCCATCCATGAATGTGGGGAAACATCCATTGGGATTCCTCAGAGAGTTTTTCTTGGAAAGAATAAAAATAGGATTTCCTAAATAGAAATTTTGAGATGCATACAATGTACACCCAGTAAAATCAACTCTATAGAGACAAACCATAAAACAAGTAAAAATACATATGATTTTACCTATGTTCCCTTGTTTTCCCTCCTACCTTGTGAAAAGTGAAAATATGCTACTCTTAAACTTAAAGGAAAGGATGAAAAAAATGCTGAATTTTGAACTAGTCCTCCTTGTGTGGAAGAAGACTAAAAGTGGGGTGGAAATGCAATGAGGTTATAAATGAAATATACATGGGTGGCATTAATACATTGAAGAGGTAAAACCTTAACTCACAACTCTCTTCAATCTTTTTTTCCCTCCCACCCTGTGAAAAGTGAAAATATGCTACTCGTAAACTTAAAAGAAAGGATGAAAAAAATAGTGAATTGAGGTAAAACCTTAACTCGCAACTCTCTTCAATATCATTTTCCCTCCCGCCCTGTGAAAAGTGAAAATATGCTACTTGTAAAATTAAAAGCAAGGATGAAAAAAATGGTGAATTTTGAACCTGAGATATGAGGTGTGTGTACTCCTCCCTGTGTGGAAGAAGACTAAAAGTGGTATGTAAATTCAACAAGGTTAGAAATGAAACATACCTGGGTGCCATTAATGGATTGAAGATCCAATGGTGGGGGATCTGAGGTGTGTGTACTCCTCTCTATGTGAAAGAAGACTAAAAGTGGGGTGGAAATGTAGTGAGGTTAGAAATGAAACACACCTGGGCACCATTAATGGATTGAAGATCCAATGGTGGGGTTCGATATCAGTTTGCTACTGGTAAAACCTTAATTCAAAACACTCTTCAATCTCATTTTTCCTCCCACCCTATGAAAAGTGAAAACATGCTACTCTTAAACTTAAAAGAAAGGATGAAAAAAATAGTGAATTTTGAAAGTGGGGTGGAAATGCAGCGAGGTTAGAAATGAAGCATATCTAGGTGCCATTAATGGATTGAAGATCCAATAGTGAGGTTTAATATTAGTCTACTACTGGTGAAACCTTAATTCACAACTCTCTTCAGTCTCATTTTCCTTCTTGCCCTGTGAAAAGTGAAAATATGCTACTCGTAAACTTAAAAGCAAGGATGTAAAAGAATTCACAACTCTCTTCAGTCTCATTTTCCTTCCTGCCCTGTGAAAAGTGAAAATATGCTACTTGTAAACTTAAAAGCAAGGATGTAAAAAATAGTGAATTTTGAACCAGAGATTTGAGGTGTGTGTACTCCATCCTATTTTGAAGAAGACTAAAAGTGGGGTGTAAATACAGCAAGGTTAGAAATGAAACATACCTAGACACCATTAATGGATTGAAGATCTAATGGTGGGTTTTGATATCAATCTGCTACTGGTAAAACCTTAATTCACAACTCTCTTCAATCTCGTTTTCCCTCACACCTTGTGAAAAGTGAAAATATGCTACTAGTTTTCCCTCCCTCCACCTTATGAAAAGTGAAAAGCTAATTCACAACTCTCTTCAATCTAGTTTTCCCTTCCGCCCTGTGAAAAGTGAAAATATTTACTAGTTTTCCCTCTGCCCTATGAAAAGTGAAAATATACTACTTGTTTTAGAAAGCAAATGAAGATTGGAATTAGGAGGGCTTTGTTACATCAAAATTAAGGCTGAATTTTTTCAAAAATGTTAAAATTTTCCTTCCTAAAAACAATAAATACAATATTTATAGAGTATAGAGTAGATGTGTAGGTGTATTTTAAGTATATAAACAATTCTAAATATGGTCTTAGTTAAAGAATAATAGTAATAATAATAATAAAAGTCAAAAGTATGGGGATGAGTGAAAAAATCTAAATGTTGGGTCAAATAGTAATAAAAATAATAAATTTCAATTTGTTATATTTTGATTTTGTTATTAACTTGTTAATAGGTTTTGTTGCAATACCATGAGCCAACACCATGGCTTATCAATACCTCAAGCCCAAAAACCATAACTTATTTCACAACCAGAATATTTTATAACAATAAGACAAGATTATTAACCATGGATATTCACCCCCACTTTACATTGGATATTATTAACTTGTAAAAAATTGGTTTTGTTATAATACCATGGGCCAATACTATGGCTTATCAATACCACATGCTCTAAAAACATAACTTATTTCACAATCAAAATATTTCATAACAATATGAAAATATTCTTAGCCATGGATATTCATTCTCACTTTACCATGGATATTATTAACTTGGAAATAGGCTTTGTTACAATACCATGGGCCAATATCATGGCTTATCAATATCACATGCCCAAAAAACATAACTTATTTCAAAATCAAAATATTTTATAAGAACATATCAAGATTCTTAATCATGGATATTCACCTCCGCTTTGTCATTGATATTACGAACTTGTGAATAGGCTTTGTTACAATAGCATGTGCTAATACCATGGCTTATCAATACCACATGCCAAAAAATCATATCTTATTTCACAATCTAAATATTTTATAACAATATGACAAGATTATTAACCATCGATATTCACCCCCACTTTACCATGGATATTATTAACTTGTAAATAGGCTTTGTTACAATACCATGGGCCAATATCATGCCTTATCAATACCACATGCCCAAAAAACATAATTTATTTCACAATAAAAATATTCTAATTTAATTTAATTTTATAACATTTTTTATTTGAAGCTAATAGGAAAAGGGTTGTAATTAGTTTTAAGGTCTATATAAACCCTCTATCCTCACAACTACTAAAATTATTCCTAGATAAATTAAATTAAGGTTTTAATAAAATAAAAAATGGGAATAATTTTGTATTTAAAGATGTGAAATTTATATAATACAAATATTAGTAAGGACCAACATAGATCTATCTTAACTAAGGATCCAAGTGATGATAGCAAGAAAAGTGAAGGGAAGAGAGGGGGGGGAAGATAGTGACAAAGAGAGAGAGAGAGGGGGGGGAAGATAGTGACAAAAGAGGAGAGAGAGGGGGGGGGGATAGAGAGAAGGAGGTAGGAAAGAGAGAAAGAAGAGAGTGTGGAAAGAGAGATACGGGTTGGAGGGGGAGAGAGAGGGAGGAAAGAACTAAGGCATAGTGAGATAGAAGTGAAGAGAGAGGGAGGAAATAACTAAGACATAGGGAAATAGAGGTGGAGAGAGAGGGAATGACAATGGATAGATGGATAGAGAGAGAGGGAGAGAAGAGAGGAGGGTAGAGAGAGAATAGGTGGGGATAAATATAGGGAGAGAAGGTAAAGAGAGATAGAGGGAGGCACAAAGATGCAGGTGAGAGAGAGAGAGAGATGGGGGGGGATAGAGGGAGGTGAGAGAGAAAGGGAGAGAGAGGACTAAGAGATAGGAGAGAGAGATGAAGTTATAGGGGGAGAGAGAGGGAAGGAAGAAGAAAGACATAAAGGGGGAAAGGTAGAGAGAGAGAGGGAGGGAGAGAGAAATAGATATGGAGAGAGAGTGTGTATGTTTGGGGGTGCGATAGAGAGGGAATAAGAAAGAGACACATAGATACAAATATAGATATTATATAGTATTATATAACCAGCCTAGATCCATCTTAACCTGGATCTACCAAGCACCAAAAAAGAGGTTTGCACATCGAGATATTGGATGCCTCTCAACGCTTGATAGATCCAAGTTAAGATGGATCTAGACTTGCTTAATACGTTTGTAGTTTTATTTGATAAACTAACACTTTTTTTATGGTTGTGTTTGAAAACAATTTTTTCATATTTGGTGTATTTATCATAATAATAATAATCTAATTTTAATTTAATTTTAAGCTTACCTTTTTTATGCAATGATTTTGTTGTTAGTTTATAGAGATAGACATGTTATACTTTTGGAATTTGAAAAGGAAACATGTGCTCTTAACTTGGTTGTATTGAAAAAATTTAAGTGTAAGAAAGAAACATGCCCTCTTAACTTGGCTGTATTAAAAACATAAGTGTTCTTGTATACTAGGTGGGTGCAAACAAGAGAGAGTATATGGTAATTGGATTAAATAGTTAAAAAAAAAAATTAGTCAAGGAGAAAGTTACAAAAGCCTAACAAATAGGCTAGGGTTAGGATATTATAGTTTTGGGACATCTAAAGTTGAAGGTTGATCCAAGTGGATCTTGGCGGCCACCTGCCAAGTCCACCTGGACCCCCACCATTGTTTCTCTCAACATTTTCAGTTTTCTTAATTATAGCACAACTTATTATTTTTAGCAGTTTTTCGGGTCCTAAACTTCCGGAGCCGTTTTGAGGCCCTAAACAGCATTTTTTTTGGAAATTTGGGGGCAACATGGGTCCATGGACTAATGTTGCCCTTTCCAAAGTGTTAGTGCTCGGATAGATCTTTCTAACGAGTTATTGTACGTGCCAAATGGAGATCGTATGCCAAAGTTACGACCCGAGGAAGTTGATGTACCAATTTACCCAAACAGGGCCCACAGTTTGGCGTTTCATCTTCTAGGGTTAGGTTTTGGAATGTTAAGGGTTTTTCATTGTTTCTCAACAATAATAGGCTGCAGCCTCATTACATAGTCAGAGGCATGTAGCCACCACGTCTCTTCTCAGAGATAAGCTACCATCGCCCTAGCTGGTTTATTTCCATTATTGTTTGTAATCATATTTCAGTATTTTACATTAATGAAATGAAGTATTATTTCCGCTGCATATCTGTGTTTATGGTTATCTCTATAATTTGTTGCATTCCTGTTTAAGTCCAAATCAATGGTATCAGAGCGGTATGCTCTTTTTCTCTGTTTTTCTTTGCATGTCCTCAACGAGGTCGGGATATAAAGAGTTAGGACTTGCACTGGTCGAACCTTTGCAAGATCAGCCTTGCAAATCCCGATGGCCTCCCATGGCGGATGAGAAGAAAGATGAGGGGGTAGGAGATCCTATCAAAATCTTGCTCAAAGAAGCCCTTAAGCGACAATGGAACGTGATGATGGATAGCTTTTCCCAGATCCTTCAGCGGCTACCCAGAAGCGACGCATCGGCTTCCAGCAGCTACTCTGGAAAGACCATGCCCTTTAAGGTACAAGTGAATTTTTAAATCCCCATATTCGAGGGTCAGATAGACACAGATCTCGTAGATAAATGGTTAAATCTGCTAGAGGGTTATTTTTCTGTTCATGAATTTTCGAGTCTGGAAACGATTGTTTTCACTCTTCTCAACGCAGCCCCCACGTCAAGGGCTGGTGGGAAACCTACTGCGAGCAGAAGGATGAAAGTATCGGCTCACTATTTTTGGCCGCACCCACCTGGAATTCATTCCGGGATGCCATCAAGGAGCAGTACTACCCTGTCAGAAGCTATGAGGATGAATACATAAAGTGGACCACGCTGCGGCAGGGAAGGGACCAAGATGTGCCAGAGATCACCAATATTTTCCATACCCTTCGCACAAAGTTTGGTATCAAGGATACGGAGCAGCATTTGATACTCAAATACCATGGCTACCTACATAAGTACATCCAGGAAGAAATAGAATTCTTGAACATCTCCTCGCTTGGCACAGCATATCGATATGACGTTAAGGTCAAGCAGAAGTTTAAACAAAAGAAGCAAGACTTTGGATCTGCAAATCCAAAGCAAGGGAAAGGTGCCCCTAAACCACAGAACAAAGGACAAAGCCAAGGTGGGGTAGCCCAAGAAAACCCACCAAAGCTACAAGCAAAGAACAGCGCCGTGAAGCCGAAAAGGACACGGGAAAATGGTGTGAGTTCCATAAGAGCTCCACTCACAACACAAGTGAGTGTCGGGCCAAGCAATCACTAGTGGCTGAGCTAAAGGTTTTAGAATCAAATGCATGTTCCTACTCTGAGTCAGAACCTGACAAGGGTAATGACAAAGGGAAGAAAATCATTGATGCGGATCCCAACGCCACTGTTGATATCTCTAAGATCCAAAAAAATGAACTCGAAGATCCAGAGGAGGAGGAGCATCTCTTCCACTCCCAAATGTGGGTAAAGGGCTCCCCACTAGAGTTCATTGTCAATAGCGGGAGCCAAAAGAACCTCATTTTGGTAGAGGTTGTGAAGTGGTTGGGCTTACCGTCCATAGCACATCCACAACTGTACACCATCAGGTGGCTTCACCAAGGATGGGATCTTAGCGTGAGCCAACAGTGTCACCTTCCATACAACATCAACCCCTTCACAGATGAGGTATTGTGTGACATTGCCGCCCTTGAAGTTTGTGATGTATTATTAGGACAACCAAACTTGTGGAAGCGACATGTTGTGTATGAATCAAGGCCCCGTGCTGTTATTATTACATTGAGAAATAAGTTGTACAAGATACCAGAGGTAGCACCGCCTACCACTATCTCTTTGGTTAATGCAAAACAATGCAGTAAGCTCATTTCCAAAACCAAGAAATTTGTTTTCCTGATGATACACCCTCAAGGAAAGAAGAAGATGGTGGCCACGGCCTCTAAACAGGGCCCCTCCGCACGACAACTACAGATGGACAAGGTCATGGAGGAGTACGAGGACATCTTTAGCTTCCTCGCAGGGGTTCCTCTACACTGTCAGGTCAAGCACTCCATCAATCTCACCCCAGGTGCACTGCTACCCAATGGACCAATTTATCAGTGCTCCATTCTGGAGAATGAGGAAATCAAGAGGTAGATTCAGGAGCTACTGCAAAAAGGTCACATCCGTTCGAGTTAATCGCCTTGTGGTAGCCCGATCGTGTTGGTACAGAAGAAGGATGGGACTTGGAGACTCTGTATTGACTATCGAGTGCTGAACAAGATCATTGACCATAATAGGTACCTGATCCCATTGATTGATGACCTCCTAGACAAACTAAAGGGGGCGAAATATTTCAACAAGATCGATCTGAAGTCAAGATATCACCAGGTACCAATCGGACCCTCTGATGTGTGGAAGACTACCTTCAAAGCCAAGGAGGGCCTTTTCGAATGGTTGGTTATGCCTTTCGGATTGACGAATGCTCCTACAACCTTCATGAGGCTAATGGATGACATCTTGTGGCCATTCACCAACTCAATTGTAGTGGTATACTTGGATGACATTCTTATCTTCAGCCAGAGTTGGGAAGAGCACCTCAACCACATCTGGCAAGTTTTCCGAACATTGAGGTAACACAAGCTATGTGCCAATTTGGAGAAATGCACTTTTGGCATGACCTAGGTTCAGTATCTGGGATACATTATTGATGAACAGGGGGCGCATGTGGATCTAGCCAAGATCCAAGTCATTCGAGATTGGCCATCTCCAACCACTCTGACAGAGCTCTCCAGCTTTCTAGGTCTTGCCAACTTCTACCGCAGGTTCGTGTTGGGGTTTTCTCATATCACTTGGCCCCTGAGTCAAGTCACCAAGGGAGGAGCGAAAGCAAAATTATTTTGGTCTGAATCTCAATAGAAGGCATTCATAGAGTTGAAACATCACCTTTGCACTGCACTAGTGCTTGCATTACCAGATTTACAACAACCATTTGAGGTCAAAACAGATGCCTCTGACTATGCTATTGCGGATGTCCTTACTCAACATGGGCATCCAGTGGCATATCACAGTGAAACACTTTCAGACATAGTCTGGAAGTATCTCACTTATGATAAAGAGATCTATTCCATTGTGTAGGCCTGTCGACAATGGAAGCATTACATTTTGGGGAAGGAAATGGTCATCCACACAGACCACCGACCCCTACAGTTCATACAAACCCAAGGGAAATTGCAGAATGATCACCATCAGAAGTGGCCAACATACCTGCAACAATTCCATTTGAATATCAAGTATAAGAAGGGAAACACCAATAATGTTGCAGATTGCCTCAGTCAACCACCAATCATGGCGTTAACCACCGTGCTCAACTCTTATGGGCACGAGACTTCTGATTGGCCACTTCTCTACAAAAGCGACCTAGTATTCAACCACACATACTAGACACTCTTGGAGGGTTAGCATGTTCCAGATTTTCACCTCCAAGATGCCCTATTATGCTACCTAGGTCACCTTTGTGTTCCTTCAAGCAAACATGCCAAGATGATTTGGGAAGCACACTACAGTCGGGCTGTTGGGCATTTCGGGATCGAGAAAATGGTGGTAGTACTGCAAAAGTATTTCTATTGGCCGAATCTTCGACAAGATGTTGGGAAGTACATCAGATCATGTACTGCCCGTGCCATTGCCAAACTGACCATCAAGAAGCAAGGCCTCTATGCCCTGCTACCTACCCCTAGTCAGGCTTGGGAATCCATCTCCATGGATTACATGTCAGGCCTTCCTTCCACTAAGCATGTAAATGACTGTGTTTTTGTGGTCATTGACAGGTTCTCGAAGATGGCCATTATGGCAGCCTACAAGAATAATATCAAACTCTTCTTTGAACGAGTGTGGGTGCACTTTGGGATCCCATAGTCTATCATCTCAAATTGGGACAGTCGGTTCCTCAGTACGTTTTGGTCCAGTCTCTGGTTACTGTTGGACACCAAACTCACTAAGTCCATAACTTTCCATCCTCAAACTGATGGCCAGACAGAGGTTGTCAATAGGATGATTGTGCACATTCTACGCATGTACAACTCAAAGCATCCATGCACATGGGACGAGAGCCTCCCCTATGTTCAACACAGCTACAACCGAGCTCTTCACAGCTCAACTGGCCACAACCCTTTTCAGCTGGGCTTGGGATTCCAGCCACTATGCTCCATTGATGTGGCCATGCCATTTGCAGCTACTCACATAGATTCGGCTCATGTCCAGTCTGAAACAAACAAGGCGACCAACTTCGTTGAGCAAATCCAACATATTTGCCAACAGGTCCATGAAATTCTGGAGAAATCAAATTCCAAGTACAAGCAGCGACATGATCAACATCAGGTGCCACACAAGTTTCAGGTGGGTGACAAAGTCTGGTTGCATTTGCAAAAGAAACGCCTTACTAGAGCCTATCGGAAACTGAGACCACTCCGATATGGTCCTTGTTAGTGTCAGTCTTTCAAGCCTTCCTCCAGTGATCAAATATTCTCTTACAAAGTGGTTTCAAAGTGTTAAGGTCAAATTTTGTCATTTCAAAGAGTTTACAAGAAAAATTTGGTCACTAGGCATTAGGTCTAGGGTTTGCTTTCACTCCTTCTAAAGTTGTCCAAATGCCAACCTATGTCACTATTCAGCTGAGCCTATCATCATTTATAGGGTTGTCATCATCATGTCAAGTTCCATAGGGTCATTTTACACCTTGTTCATGCTTCAGTTGTGCCTTGGCAAGTTCATTTCCCTCTCCTAGGGTTTTGAAGGAAATTTCTCTTGGACGGTCAAATCAATGGAAAAAATTGTTTCCTGATGTTCATACACCTTCCCCTATCCTTAATGTACCTTATCAAGCACTTCCCAACACTCATATCCCCCAAAATCCTCATTTTTGCACAAACCGTAGTTTCTTGCTACAACCTGGCAATTTTCTAGGTTGGGCCTGTGTTTTTCCCTTTTGGACCCCTTCCCTTCAATCAATCTCTGAGATTCCACTTTCCCCTACTTCCTAACATCCATCCCTACTCCCAAAAATTTCCTCAAGAATTTAGAAGCCCCTTATCCCCTTCATTTCACTTCATTTCGACCAAAACCCTTGTTCCACACATCGGGATAAGTTTCACTAAAATTATGTTTCTGAGCAATCAAAGATGATTTTTTCAAAACTGAGAGAGATTTTTGTCCACAACATGCCAAGGAAGAAAAAACTCCTTCACTTATTGCACAGGTGTCGTGGTTTTAAAGAAATGTCAAAAATACCGGCGAGAACAAAGGTGCTCCAAGGACGGTTGGCCAAAGCACAAAAACGAAGGAAAACGCCCGATCCACTCCAAATTTTGGCCAAATCCTCTTTGACTGAGCATGGTACTTGATTGGGGACTCTCAGCCCAAATTTCAAGAAATTTGGAGAAAATTTTGTCATTTGTGAATTTTTTGTGCCAAACACAGGTTTTTCCCATTAACGGGTCTCACCCCCCGTGAGACCCTTCATCCCGACAACTCCATTTTGCAAAAACTCAGCATTTCCAGATTTTTCATGAAAAGTTACATATGCTCATGGATGGACTTGAGATTTTGTGAAGTTTTGGGCCTCCAGAAAGTAAAAAAACATGCAAAATTTGACTTTCTGCCACTTTTTTGAACTGCAGAAAGCTGTCTTGGGAGAATTGATTTTTGATATGGCAAATGAACTCCAAATTCAAAAATTCTAGTTGGGTTGGAAAGTAGACTCACAGACCTTTCCAACAAGCCCACTTTTGCTCAATTTGGCCACCTGCAAGTGCCCCAAACATGGCGCCAAATGGGCGCGACCCGTCGGGCAGGGGGGCGCGACCCGTCAGGCAGAATTGTCCAGAAATGCACTGTACAACCCAAAAAACGCAGATTTGACTCAGTTTGACTTTTTGAGGTGAATGATGATTCTCTTTGATGTAATTATGGTACTTTTTAGACAATTTTACCCTTATTTAACTCTTCTAGAAGATTCATTCATGAAAAGGGTAAAAATTAAATGAATGAATTGGTTTCCAAGTTTATAGAGGCAAGTTGTTTTGACTGCCTAGTTTGTAGTGCTTAGTTTAGAAGTGGTTGAAACAGCTCCTAGGATA
>APFE031311083.1:31085-45123 GCA_000404065.3 Pinus taeda | reverse complement strand
ATTTCCATTACTGTTTGTAAGCATATTTCAGTATTTTACATTAATGAAATGAAGTATTATTTCCACTACATCTCTGTGTTTATGGTTATCTTTGTAATTTGTTGCATTCCTATTTAAGTTTGTATCAAAGGTACATTTTATGGAGGTGTAGTCTAAGCCGTTGGGTGTAGGGCACATATTATGGGTATCTTGGACTTTTGGTGTGTGTTAGTGGTGTCAACTAGTGATGGAGTGTCCAACCAATGAGTAGGCAAAGTTTTTTATTTACAAGGTTAGCATCAATAAAGTATTCTCCCTCTCTACCCAACTCTAAGATGAGGAGTGTGAATAATGGACTTATTATTGTAACAAATTGAAAATATTTGATTATCTTTAAGTTCAAGGGCTTGAAGTGGCTACCTCAACCTACAAAAAATTAAAGGAACTATGTGTTTTTCAATTAAACCCTTGTGGTCAAGGAGCTTCAAAAGAGGTAGGCCTTATGGCTATTTTTAAGGGGTTGTAATGACCCTCGTCTTGTGGTAAATGTGTAGATATGATGCTAATGGTCCTGATCTTAGTAAATTCATTTATATAATGTAAATATTTTCCGATCACCTTGCATTGTGTAAATATGATAAATATTTTTTGGTTACCTTGATGTACATGTTGAAGTTCCACTTGCATGATTATGGGAAACACTTCTCAGTTATCTTTTTGTACATGGGGAAGATCATAATTACTCTATGTGATAAAAACACCTAGTAATATTTTCGCATTGAACACTATACAATAAACTTAACCCTAATATCTTAGTGAAGAACAAGTAACTAGCTAGACTCTGGAAGGGTTTTTGGATTCACTGTTAGTGAAACTCATTGCAGTTAGGTGTGCCAATGTGTGGTAAGTGTTAGTGTGTCCTAGGGAAACATAAGGGAGCACTAGGTAAAAATGCATGGAAATGAATGAAGAAGAGTGTGTGAGAGGGAGTGTCAATGACTTCGAGGTGTGGTAAGAGAGGAGTGACATGGTATGCTAAGCAGCGCTAAGTCATTCTAAAGTGCTAGAGTGACATGCAACCAATATGTGCTAGGTGCCAAGGTGTGCCAAATAGTGCTAGGAAGTGTTCGGGAGCATTAGGGAAACACAAGGGAGTAATAGGTGAAAATAATGCATGCAAATGAATGATTAAGCATTTGTGACATGAAGTGTCAGTGATTTCAGGGTGTGCTAAGGAGGGAGTGACAAGGTATGCTAGGCAGTGATAAGGCATTCCAGAGGCCAAGGAAACATGACAAGATGTGGTAGGTGCTAAGGTATGCTAATGCATGCCAGGGTGAGTTATGGAGTGTCAGGGAAAAACAAGGGAGAACTAGTTTCAAATGCATGGAATTGAATGAATAAGAGTGTGTGACAGGGATTGTCAGCAAATTCTAGGTGTGCTAAGGAGGGAGTGACAAGGTATGCTAGGTAGTTCCAAGGAATGCTAGAGTGCCAAGGCGATATGCCAAGATGTGCCAAGTCCTAGGGTGTGCCAATGTGTGTCAGGGAGTGCCATGAGAACACAAGGGAGAACTAGTTCAAATTGCATGGAAATGAATATATAAGAGTGCGTGATAGGGAGTGTCAGCAAGTTCCAATTGTGTTAAGGAGGGAGTGACAAGGGTATATGCTAGGCAGTGCCAAAGAATGCTAGAGTGTTAGGGCATGTTATGGAGTGGTAGGGTATGTTAGGGAGTGGAAAATGATGCCAAGGAATGCAAGGGATGATAATGTGTACCATGTAGTACGAATGGATTGTTATACATGCCAGATGTTATGGCATGTGAAGATGTAAACTATGTTACTTAGTTGTTTTATGGGCACTGTTGGATGTGAGCCTTGACTTGGTAACTTGTTAAGTGGGATGAGTTAATATTGGACATGAGAAGCCTAAGATTATTTATAGTCCATTAGGGGAACAAGGCATAGTCTAGTTGTAGTAAATGTAACTTGGTAAAGTTGTTGTAGTCAAGGCAGGACTAGGTTGGGTTCCTAAGTCTAAAAGAAAATAAGGGTAGTTATGAGGGAATGATAATTAAGGAGTGCCATGGCATGCCAAGGAATGAAAAGGTGTGTTGGAATATGCAAAATAGTGTCAATTCATGTCAAGGAGTGTTTGGGAGTGTCAGGGAATCATAAGGGAGAACTGGGTCAAAGTGCATGGAAATGAATGAATAAGAGGTTATGCCAGGGAGTGTCAGTGAATTCTAGGTGTCCCATGGATGAAGTGTGTTAGGAGAATTTTATATTAGGACTTGTAGGAGGAAATCCTACGATTGTGATAAGAGGATGGAAAAAGTAGTTTGAGACAAAGGAAGACTTTGGTCTAGGCACAACACTATTTTTTCAATGACTTGGTTGGGTTCCCAAGTCACAGAAAAGTAAGGTTATCTATGAGGGTATGAAAATTAGCATGCAAGGAATTTCAGGAAGTGCTAACACATGTTATAAAGTTCCAAGAAATGTTAGGCATGTCAAGGCATGCCAATGTGTGCTAGGTTCTGGGATGTGGTGCCAACACATGCTAGGGGTTTCCAAGGAAACACAAGGGTGGACTCATTTCAACTACATGTAAATGAATGAATGTGCATGTATGATAGGGAGTGTTAAAAAGTTATAGGTTTTCTAAGTAGGGAGTGACAACGTATGATAAGTAGTGCTAATAGACGATAGAATTCTAGGAAATCCTACTCAGATGTGACAAGTGCAATGGTGTGCCAATGTGTGGCAAGGAATGTTATGTAGTGTTAGGGAAACACAAGGGAGCACTAGGTCATAATGCATGGAAATGAAGGAATAATATTTTGTGGCATGGAGTGTTAGTGAGTTCCAAGTTTGTTAAGGAGGAGTTACAAGGCATGCTTGGCAATGCTAAGGAATGCTAGAGTTCTAGGGGGACATGTGGCCAAGATGTGCCAACGCGAGTAAGTCAGTGTTAGCTGGGAGTGCCAGGGACACACAAGGGAGAACAATGTCAAAATTAATAGAAATGAACAAACAAGAGTTTGTGATTAGAAGTTTTAGTGAGTTCTAGGTGTTCTAAGGACAAATTGACAAGGTATGCTAGGCAGTGTTAAGGCATGCTAGAGGCTAGGGCGACATGCCAAGATGTCATAGGTGCTATGGTGTAAAAACACATGTCAAGGAATGATAAGAAATTCTAAGGAAACACAAGGGAGAACTAGGTAAAAATGCATGGAAATGAATGAATAAGAGTTTGTGACCAAGAGTGTCAGTGATGTCTAGTTGTGCTAAGGAGAGAGTGACAAGGTATACTTTGTAGTGCCAAGGAATGCTAGAGTAGGACAAGATGTGTCATGTTCTAGGGTGAGCTAGGGAGTGTTAGGGGGTGTCAAAGAAACATAAGGAAGCACTAGTTCAAAATGCATGGAAATTACGAATTAGAATGTGTGAGAGGAAGTTTTAATGAACTCTAGGTGTGTTAAGGAGGGAGTGACAAGGTTATATGCTAGTTAATGCCAAGGTATGCTAAACTACCAAGGCATGTCAGGAAGTAACACGGTGTACTAGGGAGTTTCAAAGCATGCCAAGGAATGTAGGGGATGTTAACGCATGCAACATAGTGCCAAGGCATTCTAAGACATGTTAGGTGCTATGGCATGTCAAGATGTAAATTGTGTTGCTTAATTGTTTTAGACCAAGGTTGGATGTGATGAGCCTTGTCTTGTTAACTTGTTAAGTGTGATGAGTGAGATTGTACATGAGTACTGTTAGCACCTAAATCTTCCTTAGGCTGAAGGAAGGTAAAATTCAGGGTAACCACAAATCACGCTCAGTCTGGTAGCTAGCCCTACCAGAACAGGAGAGGGCTCTCTCCGAGTCACGCTCATCGAATAAGTAAACGATATGATCTGAGATGACTTACCATGAAATATTGATCTTAGGCTAGTAAGTAAATATGGATACAAGAAACAAATTTTTATGAATGACTGAGTTTCTGGGATGTTATGGGACCAACAGACAACAATGAGTAGAGAATTTAATACAAAGGCACAGATTACTTCGTGAGGCAAGACAAGCGGAAAGTCTAGCAATTAAATTTGAAGTAATGCAGAACAGGAAGATTGTCTAAGAGGGTGAAAAGGGCATAAACACATGAATCCTTTTCAACAGAAGAATAACACATACGTGAAACTTTCCCACAGGAAGAGTAATAACTATGAATTCTACCTTATCTTACTTAGAAAATTTCACTGCAAATGAAGATGAAATGAACTATGAAACATAACAAAATACATATGAAACATAAGGAAAAACACATTTGCTACACTCACAACCACATGAATCTCATGAAACAGAGCCGCTGCCTTTCATTAATCCTCTGCCAAAATATACAATGAAGAAACAAAGTTTCTTTCCCACAATCTCCCAGAAATTACAAGCCAACCAACCATTTGCAAATGGTTTGCATGTATGCCATGAGGAAATAGAACGACCAAGTGTTGGGGAGTTTTGCAAATGATTACAAACTGGAAATGGAAAGCCAACCATTAGTTACAGGTGCAGCGTTACAAAAATGACAAATGGCTTGGGTGACCGCTTGCCTTCCTTTGCCACTTGGATAGAAGCCAACCTTTAGTGGAAATACTTTAAATTTTTCCTTAGGTGCAGAAAAAAGTGTAGTGTAGATGAGCGGGCCCACTTGGAGAAAGTCGCAAATTGAAATGTCGCGAAGCGGAAGTGATTTTGGCCTTTTTCTCTATATGCGCCACGCCCAAATCTATATGCACCACGCCACTTTGGAGGCTGTTTTGAGGTACCTACAGGAGTCCAAATTGTACCCAAATGTTCTTGCTGGAAAACCTAGCCTGTCTACTTTCCAACCCAAGTGGAATTTCGGAATTTAGTGCTCATTTTCCCCTCTAAAACTTCATTCTCACAAGACTTCTTCCTGTGTGTCAAAATAGGGGCAGAGAGGTCATTGTTTGAGTGTTTTGACCTCCTGGGGACTCAAATCATGCCCAAATTTCTTGTCCATGCACTAGATGGCATTATTTTTCATTCTGAATCCAAAAATGCAAGCCATTAGTGATTTGGAGCTCCTAATCCTAAGCGCCGCACCAGTGGCGCGGTGCACAGGGAGAAAAACCCTGTTTTGTGCACAAAAATTTGTGAAATGACCAACAACGCACCAAAAATGCTCAAAAATTCTTGGCCATGTACCATCAGTCATGATTTTTCATGCTGAATCCAAAAATACAAACCATTCTTGATTTGGAGCTCCCAATCCTAAGCGCCATGCCCAAAGCTATATGCACCGTGCCATTTTGCAGGAGTCGTTTGGAGGCCTTCGTGCTGTCCAAACTGGGTGCAGGATAGCTCGTTGGAAAGGTATTTGAGTCTAATTTATAACTCCATACAAACGTGGCAATTTGGAGTTAATGTTCCCTATCAAAAATCAAATCTCCCAAGACTGGTCAAAATCTGCCAAATGAGGCTGCCTCAAGGCAGAGTGCTGTTGCAGTCAACTTTTGAATGCCTTCCTCAACTCTAGATTGAGCTCATGATAGCTCATTGGAAATATATTTGTGTCTAGTTATCATAGGACTCATCAAGAAAGTCCTTTGGCCAACCAAGCTAGGAGCAAACTTGATTTCCCAAGGTCACTGTAGAGGTGTATCAATTCTCTTGAGGCGATTGTATTTTTGACATTTCTCTAAAACCATGACACCTATGTAAAAAGTGAAAGACATTTTTCTTCCTGGGTCTGTTTCAGACAAAAACCTCTCTCAAATTCATCTTTGATTACTTAGAAACATCATTTGATTGAAACCTATCCGGATGTGTGGGACAAGGGATTTGTCGAAATGAAGCGAAATGAAAGGGGTAGGGTTCTTCTAAATTCTTGAGAAAATATTGGGAAGTGGGGAGGGATGTTAGAAAGTAGGGGAAAGTAGAATCTTAGAAATTGAGTGAGGGGAAGGGGTACAAAAAGGCAAAACATAGGCCTAGCCTAGAAAATTGCCAAGTTGTAGCAAGAAACTAGGGTTTGTTCGAAAATGAGGAATTTGGGGGATTTTAGTGATGGGAAGTGTTTAATAAGGTACATTATGGACAGGGGAAGGTGTATGAACATCAGGATATAAGTTTTTCTGATGATTTGACCATCCAAGAGAAATTAGCTTCAAAACCCTCGGAGAGGGAAATGAACCTTGCCTAGGCGCAACTGAAGCATGAACAAGGTGTAAAATGACCCAGTGGAACTTGACATGATGATGAAAACCCTTTGAATGATGGTACACGTAATTGAATGGTGACATGGAACTTCATTTGGACAACTTTGACGAGGGTAAAATCAAACCCTAGACCTAATGCCTAGTGACCAAATTTTGCTTGAAGACTCACTGAAATGACAAAATTTGACCTTGACACCTTAAAATCACTTTGTATGAGCATGTTTGATAACTGGAGGAAGGCTACAAAGACTGACACTAACAGATGGCGTGAGACACCTAAAAATGAAATGCAGAAAGAGTTTTGATCTCTAATGGAGGACTTCCAAGACCGACTCTAACAAGTACCCTAAGATGAGTTACAAGTAATTCTTAGGTGAACAAGGCATATGTTGAATTTCCATGACACATGAGAATCCGGGTTTGGCCTTAGAATTTTTTATGTGAACACACTCAAGTGCCACAACACATCTACTATGAAGAATGAAATCTGCCATGAAAGAAAAAGTAATGGATTGAATGCACATCTTCATATGTTAATGCTTATTATTGTGATATAAAATAGCCATTCATATGTCTGGTGTGAGACACCTCTGGAGATTTCTATCCAACAACAACATCTTTGTGGTAAAAGGTGTATTGTCAAAGGTTGCTCCATCAAAAATAGCAACCAAAAGGGACCTTATTGTGCACACAGATGGATAATTGAGAATATTGTTATCTATGAGTGTTGATGTGGAGGTATGGGACAAAATTACACAGGCAGTGAACCTTTTTGTTCAACCAATCAAGATCTAAAAAGGAAAATGTGTGATTATATATACATGTGTAATAGTATTTGGAGAAATGCTAACCTAACCCAAAAATTTGTTGACATTTTGCTGGAGCTGACCTATAACTGTTCCTAAATTTAATAAACATGTAAAATAGGATTGACTTTTCAATACAAAATATAAATTGATAGGAACATGGCCAAATTGTGAAAGTTTAAAAATATGTATGGTTTAAAGGGACCGATCCCTTTGAATAGACTTAAATGTGGTAATGAAGTCTGAGCCTCATTCTAGAACCCCTTTGGGCATCCATCTTAGGAATTGGTGTAGGATGCAACACTTTAGAATATTTTTTGTAGCAGTGATGTCAAAACTTGTATAGTGACATCGGGTTGGAGTTGGCCTGTCAAAGCTCATTGGTCTACTTTGGAACTTCTCTAGGGTGATGCCTTATATTATTTGGAGTACGAGGGCATGATTTGACATTTAGTTTACATTGAAGAAGCTTTGGAGGCTAGATACTACAAAAAAAACCTCTTGTTTTGAACAGGGAAGCACATGCCACTGAAGAAAGTAACAACAAGTACACAGATTTGAAACTCAAATCACATCACTATTTATTACTCTTTGAAACAAGAAATAACTAAAAATTTCAAACACTACTATTCACTTTTCCTTTAGTGTAGAAGGTACAATGAATTTGGAAACATGTACAAGAATGTCTCAACTTTCTTAACTCCTAATCCTAATGCACCTTCTTTGCATGGATAGATAAGACAATTAAAGTCTTTTGCTAGTGAATATGATATGAGATATCCAAACATGCTTCCATAGCTAAGGTTGAGAATTAATAACTAGGGAAGTGCTCCTTTAAACTATGGATTCAAAAACTAAATAAAGCAAAGAGTTTCGCTACTCCAGGTGCCATAAACGAATCCACTGCCTAAGGTAAGTGCTTTGCCCAAAAAAAAATATTAAGGACTCAAAAACTTTGTTGCTTCCTTCAAGAGAGCTGTATGCCAAATAGAACTAATCTATCATGCACTATCCTCCAAATTCATTCACCTTTAACATAAATCTTGTGCCCAAAAAAAGACAAGAGATCAATATCTAGTAGAATTCATTGACCAGCCAGAGACCCTTGTGCTCAAACAATGAGACAATAAGGAAATGTCAAGTAGGGTGGAATATTTCACCACTAAAATTGATAAGAGATAGAAGGGGTCAAAAAATATCATACCTAATGCTCAAGAACAAATGAATTAATCCACAATTGGTGATCCAAAATGAATTCAATCCTTCTTTATTTATAGATTTTGGAGAGGGGTTTCATATTATTAATTGATTAAGTAAACCTTACCCCAAACCCCAAATGTGGGTATTTTAAGCCCAGTTTCCTCAAAAATTGCCCAAAAATGTGTATTTTGGGGTTTTCCCCTTTATGTAGGACTATAGTCTATGGGGATGGATAAAATATTACGTCCCATCCGTCTTCAAATTGTAGAGGACATTACATGGCACCTAATAAAAGAAACAGTGCTTTATTTTAGGAGGTAATAAATAAATGCTTATTTCTTTCCACATAGGACATACATCTTGCAAAAATGATCATGGGGTACAAATACTACAAAAGGCATAAATCTTACTACCAATGTGATAGTCCAAGAATAAAAACCCTTTCAAGTGAAACAAGGTCAGTACCACATATTACAAGCACAAATGACAAATTAAAAAACAATATACTTATTCAATGAAAGAATGATGAATCATATTAGCGCACTTTAAATTTAATAGCTCTTAAGTTGCAGTGTCAATCAAAATTTCTAATGTTGGATCATAATTAAGTATTGAATGTTGTTTTGGGTCCAATTTGGGGAAAAGGAGGAGCTATTGTTGACAATGGGATGATCAGGCTTTTTAGACGGGAGCTCTGCTATACTTTTCAACATACAAGCCATTCATTCTAGTGGAGGAGATATAGAGAAGCCTTTAATAAGGACCTTTTCAAGATCAATTTGGAGGAAAATCCATTTTCAAAGCTTAAACATAGTTCTAGATTCAAACAACTATAGTCATTTTTCAAAACAATTATTAGTTCCCAAGAAATTGGAGCCAAGATGAAATGTTGACCATTTATTCTTCTACTAGACAAGCAAGCATTTATGAAAAGTCCTTGGCCCTTTGATCTAGTATTTGATGTAAATTTCTTGATTAGAAATGTAATAAGAGATGCAATTTACATTAAGGAAAAGGGAAAAGTAGAGGTCCAGTTAATAATTATCTCTAAAAAACTCTCAATAGAATCCTAACATATTTGAAATGGAAAAGGATAACTCCACCATTATTTTTTGCTTTAGAAACTTTGCTAATTTCCATGATTGAAGCATGTATTAATGCCTTGAAAGAAGCTCACAAATGATTTTCATATTGGTTGAAGCAAAGAAAATATGCAAAGTCACACTCACATAGAGGTATGGAAAAAAAGTATGCGGAGCTTGTTGTCCAAGACTCCAAATAAAGAATGGACAAAAGGTGAAAAAACCAAGTCAAAAGGTATGTGTAGCTTTTTTCATGCAAAGGTAGGTGTTAACTCCACACTCAATAGTGAAGGCTTTGCGGCACAAGTGACACAAAGATTTGCATGCAAAACTTTGGATTAAGAGAAGTGGAGCTTGCTACTACATGTCCACTACTACCCCACTTTCTGTATGAGCTACAGGAGATAAAAATAATGAGATATGGGAGATACAAAGTAGATACTATTGTTATTCAAATTTAATACAAAAATATTACTATGTCTTCCTCGACATAAAAGAAACATATTCCATAAAATATTTTCTCCATGAACTTGATTTAAAATTAATATCTTCCATTGGCGTGCCCAACCACAAATAGAAATGATGCCAATAAGCCAATTTCGGTGTAGAAAATTCACAATTAGTTTCAATTGTTAGATCTCCTATTTTCAGTTCAGATTGTTGAAAAGTGTGCAACAAGAAATGCTAAATTTAGAATGTGCTAAAAATAGCATGTCTAAAATATCAGTTTGGCCAATGAGGTCAACGGCCACATTGGGTGAGAGGTGAAACTGTTAAAAATAGAAAATTCTAAAAATAGCATTTCTGGGTCCCTTCCTATTTATAGCAGTCCCTAGTCTATCTATAGGAAGTAAAATTAATTTTGGTCTTAATAGCAGTTTGAAATATTAATTAATTAATTTAGTTGAGTTAATCAGTTAAGGAAATTTGAATTTTAAGTCTTTGTGAGCATGCACATGAGTTTCCTCCACTAATTGAGGGAATAAGCATGAGTTCTATAATGAGAGAATCAGTTGACTTAGTTCTAACTAGTCAAATCCAGTTAGATTATTTTAACAAGTTGTTGAAATAATAAAACATAGTTTGTTAATGCTTGCATGCATGTGACAACTATTATTTTAGATAACTGAGGATTCACTGATGGATAACTGTTGCATGTTAGTTCTGTCAGAGACCTAGTTGAGATCAGATGTGGGACAATGTACTATCAGATGCTTAACTATTTATAGTAAGTAGTTTTTGCATGGTTGAGGAACTAGTGTTCTCAAGAAATACGTAGTTGGACCATTGGTTGTTTTTGGTATGTTGGAATTAATAGCATATGCTTTTGCTATTATTTCCTAAGAAAACTACGTAAGGACCATAGGGAAATCCTATATAAAAAAGGCTTGGTTGGTTCATGAGACATATCTTCATATCTTCATAGTTCATTGAGAACTGAATAACTTGAGAGCTAATTCTTTTTGTATTGTGAAGAGGATTTCCACTTGATTGATAATACATGGTTGGGGTTTTATGCTGGTGCTTTCCCCTGCATATATATTGTGTTATGTGTGATTATTTCTCTTGATCATTTATGCATGTTTCTACTTGATGTTGCCTATGAATTCGATTATGCTTCTACTTAATGTTTTGTAGAAGTAGAACAAGTATTATGCTTTAGGAAATCACATATATCAGTTTGTTCTACAGGTGAAATTTCTACATGGTATCAGAGTGTTATCACTCAAATTTTCCTAGAAGTTGTAAGAAGAGGAAAGGGGTCTGAAGTAACCACAAACCAACTTTTAGGCACAAAATCTAGCCAATTTGTACCTAGAGAGGGCTCTTTCTTTAAGATTTAGCTTTCTTTTATAAGGTTTTAGGCTAGTTATTAGAGCTTTCGGATTTTGATTGAGTTTGTTGGTGAAATTAAATAGTAGACGGGTATCACTGAGTATTTCAAGCCATTGGGCTAATGGAGTCAAAGGAATATGGCTCAATTGGATTTTCTCTCTTTACAAAGGATGGCTTCACAGGGCAATATAGCTAAACAGGAAACAAATGATGACTTGAAAAGATGAGATGGGCTCAAGAGTGAAGAAGGGAAATTAAGAATCCTTCCACATGTTTTGAGAGAAGAGAACTTGACTGATCACCAATAAAGAGAAATTAAGAATTCTTTACTAAATGATCAAAATGAGTAAACTAGGAAACATGAGAAATTAAGAATTCACTGCTTATCATAGTTTAGATGAAAACATTGAGAATAAAAATGATTGGAATAGATTGCACTAAAGTACCTTCTGAATTAAGCTTTTTCGTTTTAATATCCAGATATGGAACATAATTGAAATATTTAAACAGGAAAACAATAACACATGAGTTATAAGATACTTACTTGTCTAATGTATTGCAATTGAATCCTGTGAAAAGTCCTTTGTATCAATTCTACATCCAGCCAACCATGCAAGATTTGGTCCAACAACACTTTATTCCAAAATAATCAGTTTACAGCAATGTCTAATAATTCACACTCAATACTCTAAATGAGGGAGTATTTATACAAAAACTTTACAATAAAATATCTCATAACAAAGTGAGATATAATATGAGATGACTAACTAGAGGTTACATGAAAATAGAGACAGATGGTCTTATAGATAGCAGATAGAGGCAAACTAACAGTTTGTTGTCCCTATTCTTGTGAGTGTGCTAGAGTTAGGCCCTATGATTGGGTATTTTGCTGCCTTTGATGTAAATTTGTGCTGGATGTTCTGCTTTTTACTCTCTCACTGATACACTTTGACCTGCATCTGATACTCTTTACCTGTTTGATCTTTTTTTATCCTCTTTACCATCATTGAATGTAGTAAATAATCAAAATTTACTTTTTACCAAGGATTAATTACAAAATTTCTAGCATTTCTTCCCACCATTTTGGTTGTGGTATTTTGGTCCTTTGAAGTTTTCTGAGGACTTCGCCAGTCTTTGTGTACCTGAGAAAAGTTGGCTAAATTGAAAACAAATGCTTTAGCTCATGTTCAATATAAAAGAGGTTCTCTAGACTGTCATAGAGAACTCTGCCAGTAGGCAGTGCCTTTGGTGTTGATGTGTTGTTTGATGAACTAGCCTAGTTACTTACATATTGATCCAGTTTATCAATATAATCTATGTGCCTCATCAATTTATCATTTATAACTAAAGGACTGGGTAGCCCTTTGTTTTGTAAAATACCAAATTTCTCCATAAAAGCATTAATTTCCTCCTGCATGCTTTGGCATCTCCTTTCCAAATTTCGCATCAAAGTTTTGTGGCCACCAACAACCCCCCTTTTTTTGTTTACTGTTATTACTAATACTAAATAAAAGGGGACCCTTAGTGTCACGCAGAATGAGTCGATCTTGCGGACAAGATAGACCTTCCTATAATCTAAAGAAGACCTAATGACAAGCAAACCAACCAGACACTATCTTTCTCTAAATGTGCTTTTATAAATAATGAAAAACAAGTGTATTTAAGGCCTACCTTATGTCCAACGCAAGTTTGAGGATGCCTTCGCTCCTTTGATCCAAGTGAGTTCCTTTGTCGCGAACCTGCAAACACAAACAAGGAAAAGGATTAAATAGCACTTTAATAACCAGTATTATAAAACATATTTAACATGAAAGTCAAGGAATCCATGAAACAAATAACATGAGATACTTGTTGAGAAAAATGAACCTGATTGTATTAATTCAAAAGAAGAAGAACTTTACAACCTTTGCCTTGACGCTATACAAGCTCCTCCCAGGTCCCAACAAGAAGTCTCCTCTACTTGGCCAAGCTTCACTCCACTCCCCAATGAAGCCAAAAAGGTATGTGATCTCTCCTCTTAAGCTCAAATAGGAAGTCTTGATTTCACCAGCACTTACCCTCAAAAATGTTCAGCTTCTAACCTCTCTAGCCACTAACCCAATGCCTTAATTTATAGTGCAATGGAGGGTAGTTACTAGGTCCTCCTTCAAAGGGATCAAATCCTCCTTCAAAGGGATAGCTCCTCCTAAAAAGGGATTAGCTCCTTCTCTTTTGGGATGTATGAACCACTTTGGAGCGAACAATCCACGTCAAAATTCCTTCTAGAAACATCTAGAATTAACCCAAAGTGAGTTTTTTAAGATAAAAATTGCGCCTTTTGACTTTCACAGGGGTACGCACCCTCCCCTTTACATACAGAGCGTATAAGTACACAGGTACTCTAAACAAAAGGTGCGGGCCCGTAGGCAAAAGTGAGAGAAAGTGCGGAACCAGAGTTACATTGCTTTTTGATGTCTTTCTCTCATTTCCAAAGCTTGTTTTGAAGCGCTGAGGTTTGAGACTTGCTTAGGAGGCTGGTATAGGTGGTGATAGACCCATACTGACTGCAAATAATCAAGGTGATGATATTTTTGTATAATAAATTTCCCCCTAAAGTGCGAAGTCTGTATTAGATGAGGATTTCATTTATCATTTAGGAAGAGTGAAGTACTTTATCATTTCGAGGATCATCTTGCGGAGAGCCCGGTTTGAACCTGTAAAAACATTCAATGCAAAATATATATATGAGATCATATCATCGATGAGGTAGGCATTCCCATACTCAGATAAAAACTGACTAAGAGATTGAAAACTGACTAGGAAACTAACTACTGCTCTGATATAGGAATGATCTTGTAACACATCATAAGTATAGACACATGTGGACATAGTATGGACGCAGCCATCTGTTTATGAA
>APFE031311083.1:19523-30647 GCA_000404065.3 Pinus taeda | reverse complement strand
TGTTCCCCTGAGTATGAACTTCATGTTCCCTGAAGACACCTTTTGCAAATTATCCCTAAAAAGTGCCCTTTTTCCATTAGCGCGGGTACACAATGTCTTACCCACGCCAATGACTCAGTTCCTCAAAAGGGGGCGCGCCCATTGGCGCTCTGTCATAGAGCAACACCCGCGCCACCTAAATTTGGCAATGATTTTTAGCCAACGCGCACTCATATGTTTTTTCCTCTCTTGTCATGAAGTTCTATGAGGGAAAAATCCTCAAGATAGAGGTCGAAAGTCATTGTTTATCCATGACAACTATGCTGAGTAGCTTTTCAGGGATAATGCCAATCCACAATGGGTGTCCTGGTACAATATATCTTCCTCCCTTCTCCATCTATAAATGGCTGTCCTCATGCATTAAACAAGGGAGTTTTGCTAGAGTCTTTGTGAGTGCTGAAGTAATGCTAGAGTGATAGTGAGAATTGTGAAGCATAGAGAGGTTATGCTGCCGGAATTCTGAGAGAGAGGAGGTCACTTTGCAAGGCGTATTTAGCTGCTCACCCAGTCAGAGGAGGTTCAACGTCAGAACCTTGGTTGTATCTTTCTCTGTTTTTACTCATTAATAGACGACTATCATTATGGTTCCACTCATGTGTCTTTATAATGGTGATTGAGTTATATCTTTTCTGACTGACATATAATTGCATATATTGGATTTTATGCTTGTATTTGTATTGTTCTTTGCATATGCAGGTGTCCATTCACGAGGATCGTGGGGATTGTGACCAGTGGAGCGAAGGAACGGGAGCGTCAATTCTTCTACAACTACTAGCATTGGAATCCAGGTAGACCATCATCATTGATCTCTGATTTGCAATTAGAAACCTGCGTGTTAGCATTGTGTGATTGTTGCTAGACCCGTGTTGGGCTAGTGGGATCGCCTCTGTCCGCAGAGCGGATTTACCAGTTCAACAGGGGGAGATGGGGAAAGGAAGTTAGTTATGCCTGTTTTGAGCTTCTCACGTAGAATTGCCTGGTGATTGTGTCCTGAGTAGAGATGACACCTGAAAACCTGGAACTGATCAGCAATCAAGATTCATGCAACCTCAAACTACCTACCCAGCCTACTTACCCAACATTTTTTCTTCTTTTGGTTTGGGTGCACTTAGACTTGCAAACCCATCATTTCAATTTTTCTTTTTTATGCTTTCCTATCTACAGACTACCCTTATTTCATCTGAGGGCCCAGATTAAGTTGTTGGGCTCCTTTGATTCTCTACCTATCTAAGAATATGCCAAGATTAAGCTGTTTGGACAGATTTTCATCCTCTATATTCTAAAACAAGAAATTTAAACCTAGGGAGACCAAGATTAAGCTGTTTGGACCTCCCTTTAACTGAAAATTGGCGACACCGGAAATAACTTCTCAAAATTTGGAAGGCAGTTAAATCAACTCTGAGTAGCCTTCTTCGCTTGGAGACTGTTAAGCAAATATGGAACATTGCAGCATGCAAAGTATGACATATTTGGCCTGTAAAAATGTCAATCATGAAATATGAGTAACTTGTTGCAGTATGAGGCTAACAGTGGCTCCACTTGGGGATGGTTTCTCCTTGTGAGAAGCCAAGAACAGTAGGTCAGATTGCCTTAGTCTTTAGTTGTTGCTCTGTTTTGAATGTCTTCTTCTTCACTGTTGGATTGATTTGAACCTTTAGACTTGTTAACATCTCTTTCCTTCGCTTGTGCTGCCGTTGAACTGTAAAACACTGCCTGCTTTCTTCTGCGTGCTCCAACATTATGGATTCTTACAAAAATCAAAATACTGGTATATACAAATATGTACAAAATAAAACACCATCTGCTCTTTTCAATCAAGAGGATCATTGTAGTGCTTCAGCATTCGGCCATTGACCAGGCCTTCTTCAGCTATGCTGCCATCTGGAGATTTGAGAAAATAGGTATTATTGCCTTGCACAACGTTGATAATGTACGGACATTTCCACAGGAAATCGAATTTTACGTGTTTGCCCTTGTCTTCTCTTAGTGAATCCCATCTTAGAACTTTGCTGCCCACCCAGAAATCCTCTGCTTTAGTCTTCTTATCAAACATTTTCTTGAGTTTTTCCTGCAGTATTTGAGCTCTTTTGAAGACTTGTTCTCTGGTTCGCTGAAGGTGAATGGTTTGATTAACTCTTCTCTGCATGTCATTCGGTTCAGCTTGAATTTCTTGCAAAAATTTGATAGCAGGTATGCCCAAAGATGAAGGTAACTTGGCTTCCATGCCATATACAAGTTCATAAGGGCTCATCCCGATGGATTTTTTGGTGGAAGGTCTGTCTGCCCACAGAGCATTTGTGAGCTTCTTGTGCCAGTTCTTTTTGTTTTCTTCTAGCAGTTTCTTTATGATATTGATTAGGCTTTTGTTGGAAGACTCGGCCAAGCCATTACCTTGAGGGTAGTAAGTTGTTGAGTGGCCTAAGGTGATGTGGTATTTATGGAAAAAGTTGATGATTTTTTTGGATTTGAAAGTGGTCGCATTGTCAGTGATAACTTTCTCAGGACAGCCGAATCTAGAAAGGATATTGCTCTCAAGGAATTGGGTAATGGTGGAGTCATTGGCTTGCCTACATGGGATGGCTTCAATCCACTTAGTGAAATAATCGGTGGCTGTTAAAATCCACTTGTGTTGGCTTGAGGAAGGGGGATGGATTTCTCCAATGAAGTCAAGACCCCATTGTTGAAAAGGTTTCTCGGTTGAAATTGGCTTGAGGGGCAAGGGCAGTAGTTTTCTTTTCCCTTCAAAGATTTGGAATTTGTGGCATGAGGCAGTAAACTTCTTTACATCTGCAAATAAAGAGGGCCAGTAATAACCAGCCCGTATGATCTTGTCCGCCGTGGATTTCCAATATAAGTGTCCTCCACAGTCTCCTGCATGGAATTATTTCATGATGGTGTTAGTTTCATTTATAGTTAAACATTTAAGCAAAATACCTTCATGATTTTTCCAAAATAAAGCACCATCTATGACACAAAAGTTTGATGATTTCATCCTTAAAAATCTTTTCTTGGTTCTGGACAATCTTGGGGGAGCACACAGGTTAAAAAATACAAAGCAAATATCAGCATACCATGGGGATTGCATGAAGGTTTCACTGATCTGTGGAGTTTCCAGCTCCGATTCATCGTCAAGTTGATTAATGTCTAATGCTTAGAAGTTTGTTTTGGACATTAGTTTGGCTAACCCTTGTCCTTTTATGAGCTTGGTGGGCTTTATTTCAATATCGTATTCAAGGATGCTGACAATCCACTTGCCTCTTTTGCCTTCCAGTACCTCTTGAATTAGTATGTCTTTTACAACAACATTAGGGACATAGGCAATCACATGGGAGTATAGGATGTAAATCCTGAAATCTTTGATGGCTTTGACCAGGGCGTACGCCTGCTTTTCCATGATCTAAAATTTCAAGGGTGCGCCTCTCAAAGCTCGGCTGAAGAAATCAATTGGCTTTTCGTTGCACTGATCATCTTTTTGCAAAAGGACAACAACGATAGTGTGTTCAGATGCGAACGAAAAAATGATAAAATCTCTGTCGAATTGAGGACTGGTGAGGACAGGTGTTTGAGTTAGGGCAGTTTTTATACTCTCAAAAGCCTGCTTGGCTTCAAGAGACCATTTTACCTTGGCATTCTTTTTCAACATGTTGCTCAATAGCCTTATTAGCTCGGCTAGATTTGGGATAAATCTCCTCAGGAAATTGATCTTTCCAAGGAACGCTTGTAGTTATTTTATGTTTCTTGGATAAGGGATTTGAAGGATAGCTTGAATTCTTTCCGGGTCAATTCTAATCCCATCTTTCAATATTATATGCCCTAGAAGCCTGCCTTCCTCCAGGGGAACAGGGACTTCTTCGGATTCAAGGAAATGCCATATTTCCTGCATGTCATGAAAATTTGCTTTAAGTGCTTATGGCGCTCTTGGTCGGATTTGGAGAATGGGGTCAGGTCATCAAGGTAAACTACGAGGAAATCATGTATCTCCTTAGCAAATGCAATATCCATTGCCCTTTGAAAGGTAGCACCAGCGTTTTTTAGCCCAAAAGGCATTTTAATGTACTTAGATGTTCCCCAGGGTGTGGTAAAGGTTGTCTTGTCCTGGTCATCCGGGTGAACAAGTATTTGATTAAATCCTGAAAATCCATCTAGTAAAGAAATTCTAGAGGAACCCACTACTCTTTGCAAGATATGATCCATTTTGGGCAAGGGGTAGTGGTCTTTTAGAGAGACCTGGTTTAAATTTCTCAAGTCTACACACAGTCTTATCTCTCCTGTTTTTTTTCTAGTGGGAACTAAGTTAGACACCCATTCAGAGACTCTGATGGGTGCAATAATACCTGCTTCAAACATTCTCTTTATTTCTTTTTCAATCAAGGGAAGAAGCATGGGGTTGATTCTTCTAAGTTTCTGTTTGAACGGTTTTTTATTTGGTTTTAAAGGAATGGTATGTTGGATTACTGAAGTGTCATAGGACTTCAAGTCCTCGTAACTCCAGGCAATTAACCCTTGGAATTCTTTGAACAAATCCACATATTTCGGTTTTTGGTCAGGAGGCAGATTTTTGGACAATTTAATCATTCTGGGACGTTCTGTTGTTCCTATGTTGTGTTCTTCTATGGCAGCATTTAGAGGTTCCATCTTTGGCTTTTTGGGCACATCGTTGTCATCAAACATGTCTTCCAATGGAGTAAGGCCGGCGGGCAGAACATTACTTTTCAGATCAATAAACTCATCCTCTACCTTGGTTGTTTTCTCTAAACAGATTTTTTTCAGCTGTCCTATGTTTGTATTGTTGAAAACAGTTGGGTTAATGATTTGTTTAGCTGTTGCAGCTATTATAGTCAAGTGGTTTTCTTTCGCTAACTGTTGTGAGTTGGCTAGGGCATCCATGTCAATGTTTGTGTTGGAAAATTCGTCCTCCAGAGTTAAGAAACTGTTAATCTGGGCATCATTTTGAAATACCTGCCAATCCTGGACATTATTAGGGACCGAAGGTCTGTGTTTTATTTCAGCGGTGAAATGGTGATTTGGTTCAAAGGGAAGCTTGCATGTGCTGGCAAAGGTTGCTAGACTATGGGCATGAATATTGTGATCTCGTGCAATTTTGGCCAGCTTAAATTCACTGAAGGCGTTGAGTAATTCGGTGGCAGTAGCTCTGTAAGCTCTCATTATACTATCATTTGCGACAAAGTTACCCTTTATTTGTTGTATAATCAAGTCCGAATCACCTAGGATGGATACTTTAGTAGCTCCCAGGGTTTCGAGCAACTTCAGGCCTAAGAGAAGAGCTTCATACTCCGCCATATTGTTTGTACATCTGAAATTGAGTCTATAGGGATGGCCTTGTGCGTGATTATCATGAGCATTGTAAATCCACACTCCAGCCCCTGCTCCTAACTTGTTAACCAAACCATCAAACTCCAAATACCATGTGACTTCTTGTTTGAGGTTTGTATTGAGAGTTTCAGTTGTTTGAGGATCGGGCAGACTTGTAATTTCTGTTTCGGGATGTTCTTTTTGCTGTTTGTTGGTTGCCTTGACTGTTGAGACAATTTCATGGGTATTGGCAACCGTTTTCTCATTGACGTACGTTCCTTGATCCAAAGATAACGACTTATCATCAGTTGGAGGGCTGGTGTTATCATTAAATAAAATAAACGAATCCATATCATAATGGATTGAGTATATTGGAAAATTTTGGGGTCTTTCCTCACTACTTACCACATACTTCATTAAGGTTTCTCTATATAATCTCTTTGGTTGCCCAAAGACAGATATAGTGGCATAAGAGAGGTCGAGTTGAAGGGATCCTTGCAATTTTTCTCCCCACGATCTGGATAGAAGCATACCATACTTTGTAGGAATGTCTGCTACTATTACGTCCATTAAGATTGTTTTGTTGGGGAATTGGACCAGAGAGACAAAAAGGTCTTTGATCAAACCTAAACATTTGACCTGACTTGAATCAAAGGAATACAGATCTTTGTACAGCCTTGTGACATCGAGGTTCAACCTTTCCATTACAGCTTTGGGCATAAGGTTATGTGAGGCACCTGAGTCAAACATAGCATCATGCAGTATTTTGTCATGTATGTGTAGGCTGACATAAAAAGGAGGAACAGGTCCATATGTTGTTTTTTCGTCAACTTTTGGACTGAACAGTAGTTCATGGGTATCATCTAAACCGTTTACATCATCCCTTACTTCTGGTAATTGAAGTGACCTTTGAATTTGTTGTCTGTATACATCATGTTTGGCAAGTTCTGAGAGGGGAATGGAAATCTTGAGTTTTCCAATCTCTGCTTCTAAACTAAATGGTTTTTCGAATGAGTTCTTGGCGTTGACAGTGGTGAACTTCTCTTTTTCAGGCATACTCTCTATGTTTTCTTTTGGAATGTCAGTGTCACGATGTATGGAAATTTGTGATATTTCTGTTTTGGAAGATTTTTGGTAGGGCTATTCAGATCTTCTTTTGGGGAGGAGAGAGGTAGAGGCTAATCAATAGGAGAGTGTGTGTCTGTTACCTCCTCCACAGTAACCTAATGAGGGTTTGGGACCGAGCTGTCAGCTGGTTGATTGTTGGTGATCTTTCCTTTAGTTTTGTTGAGCTGTTTGCTATCTTTTATTCTGTTGGATGGGGGAACATCAATGGTCCTTGTTCTTAATTTGTATTGCTTGTGTACCTCATATACAGCGGTATCATAGCCTTCTTTAAAGTCAAAGGATTCTCCTGACTTGGTGTGAAATTGTTTTGCATTAGGGTATGGTCGGTCTTCTTCCATGAGGAAGATTTTATGTTCATTTTCTGAATCTATCACGTTCATATGAGTCCCGTCTGTGGGCTGAGCGGATGTAGATGCCTCCACATAGTTTTCTTGAAAAGGAGGCCTAATATCATGGTCAGGAATGGCCTTTCCAACATTTTTGTTTTGGGTTTTTTTGAAGTTTGGGTTCCTTATGGCATTGGGCTGTTGACCCTCCCATGAAGTTTTTCTCTCAACATTGTCTACTATGTCTCCCAGCCTGTGGATGCCATTGATGATAGCATCTAGCTTCTGATCGAAGGCTGAGGGTTCTTCTTTGAAAGTAGTTCTTCTCTCAGTTCTAGTTCTGTCTTTTTTAGCAATTAGATTTGCTTCCACACTCACTGCAGCATCTTGCATTTCTGCAAGGCTTTGAGGAGCTCTTTCCCTTAATTGATATGCCATCAAAGCCATCCAGGAATTTGTATAATGTGAGGTCAGGTGGAGGTCTTAAATTTTGTGGTATTGCATTGTAAACATTGTTAAATCTTACACAGTAATCCAGAACTGTTTCCTGAGGTCCTCTTTTGATAGCATCATACTCAGACAGTATGTGCAAGGGGTCTTTCTTTTTCTCCCATCTGTTAATGAATGCCTGGTATAAGGCTTCAGGGTTTAATATAGAATTGGGTGCAAGTGCCCTGAACCAGGTTCTGACATCACCAGTCAAACTTTGGACAAAAATCTTCATTCTTACACTCTCATCATCAATCTCATAACTCTCGAAATAATCCTGCATTTTCTTTGTATGCTGTAGGGCGATGTAAGAGGTTGCGCCATCAAAATAGGTGATTTTTGATTGGTAGTCCTGAGGCATAGCCCCGGGATTAGCAAGCAATTGTAAGGACGCATATCTAGCCATGATGATGGGGATAAGCGGAACAACTAAAGCAGCGAGGATAACAGGAACAACTAGGGTAGAAGGAGTAGTAGTGGTAGTAGGGGTATGGGATGGAGGTGTAGAGGAGCTACTTGGAGAAGGAGGTGATGAACCAGGGGAACTTGGGGTTGACCGGAATAAAACTTTGACTGGGGTTGCAACACTGCTTGGCTGAACTGTTTCAGGACTCGCAGCAGTTTGGTCTTCTTTTTGCTTTTGTTTTCTAATGATCTTAGGAATTAAATTCGGATTTTCAACAACAGCTGGGCTATTTGGATCAGGATTTGATCGTGTATTACGAGTTTGCTTCTTAGGAGCCAGCTTCTAATCTATTTTTTGGGAATTTTTTCTAAAAACGCAACAACACAGGTCGACCGAAACTTTCACAGGTCGGTTTCTTCCTCTGTGGGGCTGCAGACTGGTTTAATGAATTTATCTGAGGAGTTCCCCAACGGATTTGCCATTATGTTATCACTCAGGTTGTCCCTAGGCTCCTGTTTAGGGATACGGCCGAGGTAACCGCAAACAATCTTTGGATTGCAGGTTCTAGCCCACCTGCAATCAGAGAGGGCTCTCTCTTAATGATTCAACTTAGTTGACGATTTTAGGCTAGCTTTTGGCTCAAGGGGTTTTTGTTTGTGTTTGGATGGCAGGTGGAAATTTCAAGCAAAGAGGCAAGGTAAGATGTGATAAGTTTCAAACCATTGGGCATGGAGTCATGGATTAAGGCTTGCTATTGCGTTTTCTTGGCCACGAGAGGATTAAGGAGCGGGATAGCCACACATGCTACAATTATCGATCTACTGGAAGGATGGAATGATGATCAGAGATGAAAGGCAAAGGAGAATCTTTCATCAAACTGAAAAGAGGAGAAGTGAATGAATGGTTATCTAGAAGCAGCTAAGAATTCCTAAACTCTCATTCATATGTGAAAGAAACAACGTAAACAAGATCATTTAAGTATACATGTTCATAACTATTTCTGATGAAAACATGAAAAAATGCAGAAATTGAGCTTAAGGTGTAGTTAAACAAATCCTAAGCTATTCTTCTTTTCTGCAATTTAGATGGCGAAACGGTGGTAAAACAAAACATGAAAATTAACAGAGTTGAGAGACACTTATCGAACCATGTAGAAGCACAATAATTCCGTAATCACTCCTCGCCCAATTAAACACATCAAACAGTTTCGAAATCCATGCCTTCAGCAGTCTTTGATTATAGAAAGTATGACAATTACAGTGCGGGTCTCTGCTTGAAGAAAATGTCGAGATATCTGAGATTAAGCAATTTCCTCGACTCACCAACCAACCCCTACTCCATCTTTCAGGGTGGTATATATAAGCAAAATATCATAAAGTCATTTATTACAATTGACCTAAACAGGTATGCTGGAAAAGCTTTTCTAAAAACCTAAGTGTTGCTGGAATTAAATGCAGGTAAGTCCTTTGGGTTGCGCTAGAGGCAGCTGAATCAAAAGGAGTGCAATGTGGCCTTTGGAAGCTCGATGCGGTACTGTTGGAATAAATGTGCTTCGGGATCTGTAGTTTTTTTTCTGGTGCGAGTTAAATGTGCAATAACCATGATTTGAAAGTTTTTGAGTGGCTTCACCCTCTTTCTTTGACTTTGGTGGAAGGTATTAAATTTTCTCCTGCTTTGGGCCGCTGTTAAGATCTTCGCTGATACTCTTTACCGCTACATTGATGGCTTCCGCCGCTTGCTGATACTCTTTGACGTGCTTTTTCCCTGTTGATTTGATCTGATACTCTTTAATCTCTGTCTCTGGTCCTTTCCTGTCTTTAATCCGGATTAATTTGGCAAAATCGGGCGATTTCGAGCTTTTTCGGCGCAAAACGGACAAAGGAATAAAAATATTCCCCAAAACGGCCTATTTCCTATAGCGATGCGTGATTAGCGCTTTGCGCATCGAAAAATGCCTCTGTTTCTTGTTCCGGAGCTCCGAAGTTCGATTTTTCTTCCTGCAAATTTTCGGTTTTTTGGCTGCTGCGTCAGCATGACGTAAGCAGTACGACGGATGACGTCAGCCTGCTGATGTCAGCGGTGGGTCCCTAGTACAAATGTGACGTGGTAGGGTGCTCATACTTGAAGGCGATGCGATGAATTTCTTCCGATGTGATCGCAATATCGCGTCAGCGGGAACAGGAAGGTATTTTATTTGGACATGCGACGCTTGCGATTGCCGATCGCCGATATCGCGATATCGCGTCGGGTAACAACGGATGGGGCATAACTTATATGGTGAGAATATTGCGATGTGGCGATGCGAGCTGGCTTGCTAGGATCTACAGAGTGTTAAGGAAATCGGCAAGGGGTTTATTGCGGTGAGAAGGAGTACGAATGTGCGTCAGAAGGGCACTTGAGGCCTCGGAAGGGGTCCGATAACCTAAAAAGGGATTTTATACTTTGGAAGGAGTCCATTGTATTTAGAAGATGGTTTGAAGGGGCAGCATGAGGGCTCTTGCCAAGTTTCAGACAAACTAAGCAATTCCTGGGGGTACTTATGGTTATTTTTCAACCAGAGGGAGGGATATTTACATAGGGGGATTATTTACATAGTTTTAGTAGGGGGATGGGAAAAATATAGGGAGTTAAATAATAATGTCAGTAGTCAATATGGGGATGGTAAGAAAGCACTAAGTTTGGGAGAACTTAGGCTGCAACGAGGGGATAGAACCTTATAGAGAGAGTATGGAATATCTTTGAGTAAAGCAGATCTTCACCCAAGCTAATGACATGAAAATGATGGAACTTAAGAGGTGTCAAGCAGATCTTGACCTCTTTTGGGGAAATTAGTTAATGATTAGGGGGAGATGGGGAAAGGAAGTTAGTTATGCCAGTTTTGAGCTTCTCACGTATAATTTCCTGGTGATTGTGTCCTGAGTAGAGATGACACTTGAAAAACTGGAACTGATCAGCAATCAAGAATCATCCAACATCAAACTACCTACCCAACCTACTTACCTAACATTTTTTCTTATTTTGGTTTGAGTGCACTTAGACTTGCAAACCCATCATTTCAATTTTTCTTTTTTATGCTTTCCTATCTACAGACTACCCTTATTTCATCTGACGGCCCAGATTAAGCTGTTGGGCTCCTTTGATTCTCTACCTATCTAAGAATCTGCCAAGATTAAGCTGTTTGGACAGATTTTCATTCTCTATATTCTAAAACAGGAAATTTAAACCTAGGGAGACCAAGATTAAGCTGTTTGGACCTCCCATTAACTGAAAATTGTACAACACTGGAATAACTTCTCAAAATTTGGATAGCATTTAGATGAACTCTGAGTAGCCTTCTTCGCTTGGAGACTGTTAAGCAAATATGGAGCATTGCAGCATGCAAAGTATGACATATTTGGTCTGTAAAAATGTCAATCATGAAAT
>APFE031311081.1:0-12223 GCA_000404065.3 Pinus taeda | reverse complement strand
TAATGTGATTTGTCAATTATTTTTTCAACTACAAGATGCATAACAATTGACTTTTTTTGGCCTGTATTCCATATGTGCTAGTCTATATGGTCAACATTTCCATTGTAATTATTATTTTTTCTACAACAGTAGGCTTCATGTATGGTTCATCCTCAAACACATCCAGCCCTACACAAAACATAGTATTTTCTTTCAAATAGTCCACGATATTTTCTTCATTAATCAGTGGGCCTCAACTTGCATTTACGAGAATCACTTCCTTAGACATGATCGATGCCTTGTCTTTGTTAATCAAATGATAAGTATTCTTTTCTAATACAGGATGAAGGTTTATCTGGTCAACTTCTCTCAGAAAATTGTCAATAATGGAACTCATTTTCCATGTAACTAGTGCTTCATCTTAGGACACAAAAACAAAAGTTTCGATAATTTGTCGCATATTTTTCAAGTCAAGTGGATTGGTATAAATCATAATATATCGGGATCATTCTAAAAACTTCCACAATCATTTAGACATACACAGAGTCAATTCTTCTAAATTAGATTTGTTTACTTCGTTATAACCAACCTAGATCCATCTTAATTTTGCATCTATCAAGCGCCACGAGGGATTGAATCTCTCAAGGTGAAAACCTATTTTTTGAGTGAAAAACATGAGGAAAGGTTTTCAACTTGAGATATTTGATCCCTCTAGGTGCTTGATAGACCTGGAGTTAAGATGTGTCTAGGATGGTTTCAGCCGTGTGCGGCCAAGGAAAATCTATCAAACATATGACTAAGTTTATCAATTATATGTGAAAAACATCTAATATTGGTAAACCATTTTAAATATGTTTGAGGTTTATCTAGTAATTTTAATTTTAATTTTTCTTAGTGATAAATATTATCAATAACTTTAATGATGAAAATTGATGAAATAAAAATTTTCAATGCAAAGTGACAATGTAATAGTGTTGGATGATAGAAAATGTGAATAATAAAATTGTAGCCAATTACAAATTGTCTCCATTGCGATCAATCTCAAACTATTTTCTTCTAATATTCTTATTGTCATGCTTGTTAGTTTTCTAATATTTTCATATCGATTATATGGAAAGGAAAGTTGAAATTGTAAGCCATTTAAATATTTAGATTGAGTTGTTGCAGTAAACATCATACCTTATCTCTCTTTGCTCTCCAATATTTATAGGTTGAATTACTATAACAGAAAAAT
Source organism: Pinus taeda (assembly GCA_000404065.3). Taxonomy (NCBI): domain Eukaryota; kingdom Viridiplantae; phylum Streptophyta; class Pinopsida; order Pinales; family Pinaceae; genus Pinus; species Pinus taeda. Next base: position 11,010 of record APFE031311081.1, on the reverse strand, counting down.
CAATGTACATTGTCGATAATTTTTTTCACTTACACTGAAATCAATGCACTATTGATTCAATCACTTTAAAATTAATGTACCATCATACATCCAATTGCATCAAATGAGAAATCAACGTATACAATCAAATCAATGCATCTAATGCAAGAAATAAAATAGTATTAGAAAACACCATGTAAACTAAAATCAATGCATCTAATCCAAGTAACCAATTAGGATTAGAAATCAACATCTACATTAAAATCAATGGATCTAGTGCAAATAAGAAAATAATGTTAGAAACCAATATCTACATGGAAATCAATGCATCTAGTGGAAGCAATCAAATAGGATTAGAAATCACCATCTACACTAAAATCAATGAATTTAGTGCATGCAATCAAATATGATTAGAAATCATCTACATTGAAATCAATGCACCTAGAGCAAGCAACCAAATATAACTATAAATCAACATCTACATTGAAATTAATGCATCTAGTGCAATAAATCAAATAGGATTAAAAATCACCATCTACAACAAAATCAATGCATTTAGTGAAAGAAATCAATTAGGATTAGCGATCAACATCTACATTAAAATCAACGCATCTAGTACAAGTAAGAAAGTAATATTAGAAACCAACATCTACATTGAAATAAATGCATCTAATGGAAGCAATCAAATAGGATTAGAAATAATAATCTTCACTGAAATCAATGCATTTAGTGAATACAATCAAATAGGATTAGAAATCATCTATATTGAAATCAATGCATTTACTGCAGGAAATCAAATAGGATTATAAATAAAAATCTACATTGAAATCAACGCATGTAGTGCAATAAATCAAATAGGATTAGAAATCACCATCTACACTGAAATCAATGCATCTAGTGCAATAAATAAAACAGGATTAGAAATCACCATCTACAATGAAATCAATACATTTAGTGCAAGAAATCAAATAGGATTAAAAATAATATACATTGAAATTAATGCATCTAGTGCAAATAATCAAATATCATTAGAAATCAACATCTACACTGAACTGAATGTATCCAGTGCAAGTAATAAAATAGGATTAGAAATCACCATCTACACTAAAATAAATGTATGCAGTGCAAGAAATATTCTTCCCTCTCTCCACCCTGCATCGATATCTATATTTCTCTCCGTCTATCCTTATGTGTTCTTTATCTCACCCCTCCAAACACACATGCTCTCTCACTCGATATCTATGAATATCTCTTTCCCTACCTCTCTCCACTCTTTCACATCCTCTCCCTCTCTCTCTATCTCTTCACCTTCCAACTTTGTTACTATATGCCTCTTTCTCTGCTCCCCCCTTCTCTACATCTCTCCTGCTTTGTCTCTTTATCTGAACATATCTCTCTTTTCACTCACTCCCTCCCTTAGCTTCTCCCTCTCTATGTTTTTCTTCTTTCCTCCCTCTCTCCCCCTCCAGCTAAATATCTCTATCCCTCCCTGTCTCTTCTTCTCTTCCTCCCTCTCTCCCCCTCTCTCTCAATTCCTCTTTCTCACCCTCTCTCTCTCTCTGTCTCTCTCTCTCTCTCTCTCTCTTGCAATCCTCAATCTTGCCCCATTACTCTCTTCCTCTCTCTCAACTCCCCTATCTCATTCTTCTTCTGTCTCCCTTTCTCTCCTGCCACCCTCTATCTTCCCTCTCCCTCCCTCTCTCTCCCTCTCTCTCTCTCTCTCTCTGACTTTTCCCTCCAATATTCTCTCTCCCCAATCACTCTCTCTCTCTCTCTCTAACTATGTTGCTATATCCATAGCTTTATCCTTATCTCTCCTTATCTCCCCCTTGTCTCCATCTCTTGATATATGTCTCTTTATCTCAACCCTAAACACACACTTCATCTCTATCTCTCCATGGTCACTCTGTCTCTCTTCACTTCTCACTCTCTATGTCTTTCTTCTTCCCTCCCTCTCTCTTTAGTTCTCACACTCTATGTCTTTCTTCTTACCTACATCTCTCCCCCTTTGTTAAATTGGCAAGTAGGGCCAAACTCCATGTGGCTCAGCTTATTTATGGCAGCTGAAATTTTTATTGGATCCCTCTCGTTGAGAGGTGTAGGGTAGATCTAAATATCATCCAATTTCGATAAGTATTTATGGACATATGATTTTATTTTGATTATGGATTTATTATCAAGCCGACTAGCAACTTATGTAGTCTCAAGAAACCCAAACTTCATGTCTATTCAACTATCCAGGCTTTTAGTATAAATAAGAGAGGATTTGGACTCATTAGATACACACAGTTCATGTGATCTCCTTCTCACCACGTCTTGGGTTTTTGTTGAAAGAGAGATACACAAGAAGATGCGTTGAATGATGCCCTAGCATATATGTGGATGATGCCCTAGCAATATGCATACACACATTCAATCCTGAATCATTCTTGAAGGAAAGCAAAGTGAAAGGATAAATGAGAGAAGGTAGCAGTAGTCATTTGAGAAGGTTTTTTCTGTCATACGAAGTTTGTTCTCTTAGGTGGCATTCTACTCTGATCTAGGGTTTCATGGGAATACTATTGGGTTGTAGATCTAATCTAGCCCCAGATTGGAATGATAGATGAATACCAAAGAGACCAAAGATATCTAAAGGCTAGAGGAGCCCTATCTCTCCCATTACGTGCATCCGCATACTGAAGAAAAGGGTTCTGTCTTCGCTGACCTATAATAGTCATCCATTTAGCATCAAAAAATTACAAATCGAGAGATTGTTATGTATGGGATGAGTCTTCATGAAGTTTGAGGATAGAAAAAGGCTAGAAGAGCCTATCTGAGATCATCGTTGCTGACTAGAATGGAAAACTGTAATATATGAAATATATATATGTTGTCCACACAGTGATGTAAGCGGCAACTTCATGAATGTATGTGGATAAACAACAACAACTCAATAAATATACATGCGCACAACCCAGGTGGATACACAACTCAATGAATATATATACACATGCAGTCACTCAGGCAACACGTTATCACTCAGGCAATATATATATTGAAAACGGATTACTGTAGATGACAACATGATTGTGTAGTTTGAGACTGCATGGAGGATTTGAAATCTATAGCCTAGCTACTTTGCTAGGCTGCAAGCCATAGCAAACAGCTAAGGTTGATGATAGTGTTATAGTGTTGCAGCATGATGATGTACATGCATCATAATGATGATAATGCACATTAGCCAGGAGCTAGATGATGTATGGGAAACATAGTATGTTCTAGCATGATGATGCACATGTAGCATAATGATGATGATGCACATTAGCCAGGAGCTACATGATGAATGGGCAGCATGATCATGGAGACCATGATGCATGAAGAGCATGATGTATGGGCAGCATAGTATGATGTAGCATGATGGTGCTACACGGTCAGGTGCAGTAAATGGCCAAGGTGCAACACTATAATAGGTAAAGAAGTCACCTTAGAGAATCAGTTGAAGCAATATGTCTTCAATTGATCTCTTTAGATATCATAAGTCAAAGTATTGACTTCTATTGTAAATGTACTCTCTCTCTCACTTTCTCTGCTGAACTTTGAAGAACATAAAAGAAAAATTGATCAAGGGTTTCCCCACATTATGGAGTTTGTCCCTAGCTACTGCCACATCTTGTGTCCTCTTGTCTTGGCATGTATTATGCGATTTATATTTATGTTCTATCTATAGTTTATCTTAATGCTGATGTGATTCATAACCATGAAAATTTAAATAAATTTCTCTAGCATAGAACATACCTAAAATTAACATGGCATCAGAGCTGAGGTGAAGACAATGCCCAAGCAAGAGTGAAAGAGAAATCACCAAAGACAGTTGGGACGAGATAGAAGGATCAATGGGTTATTCATAATTCACCTAGGGTGAAGTCGAAGCAGAGCATATTATGAGAATGGCGTAGCAGAACTTTTGATAGCCTACCTAAAGATCACTTCATTGAGAAGTTCGGATCTAAGGGTGGAAGGAAAGGTAGATGTCTTGGTTATGAGTTTAGCCCTTATGCAAAGGAGTGTTCGAATGGAAGAGATGCAGGTCATCAAGGACACATTTGACTCTTCAAGGAAGCAAGGAACCCCAAGAATGGACGTCGAAGGTTTTAAGGTGGCATTCATCGAGGGAAAGGTACGTGTTTGAAAATAGAATTTTCAAAGATGCTTTTGAGTTCAAGGATGGATTAAGTTACAGGAAGTCTACTGGGGACCATGTCCATTGACACGTAGCATTGGAGGTGTATGATTCAGATGGTGACAAGTAAGCTTGAATTCAAAAAGAGCATGAAAGTACATGTCTGAGATGTCCCGAAGGAAAATCTTACAAGGCGACCATTCCTCTCATGTAGCAGGTCCACAGGTTTGAAACAACCCGTGGAGTTTGAGATTCATGAATGGGGTATCATCTATACAGGTGGAAGAAAGACCGAGTCTATGGCTTGAAACAAAACACCCCAGGCGCGTTATGAGAGGACTGATAGCTGTTTGATGAAGTTGAGGTTCACTAAGGAATGAAACCAATATACACCATTATTTACAAGTTTATTCACTCTAGTGGTTTCTCATAGGCCTAGTTTTTGAAATTATGCTCTGATACCATTTGTCACGTACCCAATTTTTGCCTATATTTGTTTTTTTTTTAGTTACAATGTTTTACAAGGATATTGTCTCCTTGTAACATGCACTGGCCTCTAATAATAATACATACATTTGAGTTTAGAACATAACATTCTATCGTAAAATTCACACGATGAAATTTGGTAATCAATTAGCCATCTCACTCCATATGTATATCCTTGATGTAGATATACTCATTGTTTTAGTATACTTTGTATACATACTTTTAATGATAAAAATATTGTTACCCGATGAGGTAATTTTGGTATGTCCTTATCTAAATTGTACCTTGCTTAAGTTCTAAGGCATCTAATATGTCTGACCACTTGGGGGTCTAGTTGAGCTTATATCCAACCTACATTTCTATAGTCCATTCATTATTTCTAACATGTAAATTCACCTAATCAGGCACCCATGTGGGATGTAAGGGGTGTTCTATAGATTTTCACTGTGCTCATATGCTTACACTTGGTGATATGAGACTAGCACATGTCAAATGTCCATGTGATTAAAACATTCCATTAGTATTGGGCTCCATCTATCGCAACGATTTACATGATTTCAATCTAGGGTTGTGGTTTATCTACTCGAATCTTTACTCTTTCACCTCTCATTTCACTTTGTTTATTCATAAAACATTTTCATGAGGGTGAGAGGGTTTATGCACCTATAATCTAATTGTCATGCTGATTTGGCCGTTTTACGTAGTTGTACTCTTCTACTGTAGCATTTTCAGCTTGGTGACGGATAGGAATGACTAGAGAGGTCTTTATTTAGAGTCCTTCTACTCAAAATTTGTAATCATCCTCTTAATAAGCTTGTGGAATCAATGAGATTTATCTTACTTTCAAGTGTTACGCTACGTTTAATTCACTAAGGTACCCATCAGGTGATGAAATTGACTAGAACTTGGAGGGCTTGGGTTCAACACAGATGTTTTATTTATTCCCATCTCCCTTAGAGGTACCACGGTCATTCATTAAAATTTCTCGCCCTTTTTTTACCTAGTTGGTTATGGAATACCCTGGAGTTCTGCTTCCTAATCTCTTTCTTTCCTCATTTTCTTTGTCATAGAGTTATGGCATGTGTTGTTGTGTGATTGCCGTGTTGTATGCATAGGTAACTTAAAATGGGTTTAGCATAATTAGTGTGTTATTTTTGTTTATTTTGAGTAGTAACATTTCTAGGTCCATATACTACTAGTGTAGCACCTTATTTTAGCCCCATCTTTTTTTGTTTTGCCCATGTAGTCCCGATATTGCTATTATTGTGCCCCATCAAAGTCGACTATCGTTATTATTGTGCAAATTATTATTGTTATGTATGTTTTGATTATATTGTGACCCCTTAGACTCATATATATAGAAAGGAGGTATTTTAATTTGTATCATCCGAGAATTTTTCATTTATGTAATGTGAAGGATGTTTTCCCCTCAAAGAGGATACATTCTTATTCGTTGATCTATCCTTTTCTGAGCTGGATGCATAACATTTGGTATGAGAGCTTTGGTTTCAAGGGTTTCACTATTGCAAACAGGTCATTGTGGAACTTTTGCTATAACGATTTTTCTACAAAGTTTCAAAAGCTAAAAGTTTTACCACGAGGAGCTGAAATCGTGATGAAATGTGTGTAAACATTTCAGCTATTTATTTGCTATAGTTTGAGAGATATGATCCACATAAGTTAGGGTTTTTGCATGCTCCAAAATTTCATCTCACATAGGTGGGCTTGATAAAATAATCATATTGTCCTCTACGAGTACTGGATTTGAATTTTGAAAAACATTTCCACAATTGAACAGATTGTAGTATCTTGTGTATCATTTTCAGTGCCGAATGTAAAAAAAATGGCACATGGAACTCTGTACAAGTTCATTGTACTGAATGAGTCCATAATCAGGCCATCAATGGAGATTGGACATAACTCTACCTTGAAGAATCAAAATTTAGTTTGACTTGTGGCATTGGAAAGAAGACATAGAGGGATACCATAAGACCTTATTTCAAACCTTGAAGATCCAAATTTATAGAGATACAAAAAATTCAATACTGAGCTCCTACAAAGCAAGAAAAAAGTGCGTATTGTTTTAAAATTTGCATAAGTTTTGTTTGAAAGATCATTTTGAAGTGATCCAAGTGGCATATTGAAGCATAGATATCATTGTTTTATTCCAAAATGACTCAAAGTAAGAAAAATGAAACACCTAGTAAGCAACCATAAATGGAAACAAAGAAGTCCACCACTCAAAACTATAGATATGGAAGTGTTGCTTCTTCTATCCTTCCAACACCTACAAGGTTGACACCACAGTAATTGGAAGAAAAAAGAGAAAAAGGGCTTTGTTATAGTTATGATAGAAATTAAGCTAAAGGTCATAAGTGTGCTGAGAAGAAATTATTTTACGTAGACTATGAAGAGGAAGAATAAAAGGAACAAGAAACATCAAAAGAAGAGCATATACACTAGGAACCAACCCCAAAGAAAGAATAAATGAATCCGAGCATATCTTGTACTGCATTGGAAAGAATTACTAATCCCCAAACTCTCAAGATAGAAGGACATATCAAGAATAAAAAGGTGATAATGTTGATTGATTCAGGTAGTAACCATAATTTTATTCATTGTAAGATAGCCAAGGAATTGAATTGCTTCCTTTATCCAACAATAGAGTGTCAAGTGATGGTTGCAAATGGAGGAACTATAAATTGTTCTGGAAAATTCCATAATATTAGGCTAACCATATATTGTTGTGCCGATTTAGTTCCCATATTGTTATTATTGTGCCCCATAGAAGTCCAATATTTTTATTGGTGTGCCCTTACATTATTATTGTTATGTCAGCTCTGATTATATTATGACCCCTTAGACTTATATATATAGAAAGTAGGTCTTGTCATTTGTATCATCCAAAAATTGTGCATTTTTGTAATGTAAAGGAGGCTGCTCCCTCGAAGAGACCAATTTCTAAGGCGTTGATCTTTTTCTCTATCTTTTTTGTGAGTTGGTTTCGTAACATTTGGTAGGAGAGCTTTGGATTCTAGGGTTTCACTGCTAGTTCATTGTGGAATTTTCGCTACAAAGTTTCAGAACCTAAAAAAAACTCATTTGAGAAACAATCTTTATGAACGTCGGGTCCAAATTTCAGATATTCTCGCTATATTTATGGAGATATGATCTAAGGACGTTAGGGTTTTTACAAACTCCAAAATTCCATCTCAAATAGATCAACATGGAAGTTTTGCTATAATTTTATTTCTACAATGATTCAGACTCTCAAATTAAAACCCATTTGAGATGAAATCGTGGTGCAATGTGGGCTTGAATTTTAGAGCTTGTTTTGCTATCCAGTAAATTGGATACTATAGATGGAGCAATATTTTTATCTACATGATATACAACTGTTACAAAATGTACATATTGCATATTTATATTTAGAACCAAATCAGTTTGTATGGTATAGAGTGTCTTTTTGCTCGTAAATCACTTGTCACCTGGTCAATTTTCATGGAGGAAATGATAGCATATTATGAGGATACAAAGAGAAACACCTTCTTTAGATAGTTGATAAATCTCAAACAGAAGGGTTCAATGGAAGAGCACATTGAGGACTTCCAAAAATTCAATATAAGGGTAAATTATATTCTAGAGAAGCAAAGGATTGATGCCTTCATAGGGACTTTAAAGGATAACATTCAACATGAGGCTCGTCTTTGGGAACCTGATTCATTAGAGAAGGCATTCAGGTTGTCAAGAAAAATTGGAAGTAGAATTATGGAAACAAGGAATCCTACCACTCACAGCTATAAATATGGATGTGTGTTTGCTCCTAGCCTTCCACAACCTACAAGGTTTACACCGAAAAAATTGGAAGAAAAAAGAGAAGAAGGGCTTTGTTACAATTGTCATAGCAAATACACTAAAGGTCATAAGTGTGTTGAGAAGAAATTATTTTACATACATTGTGAAGTGGAGGAAGAAAAGGATTAAGAAATGTCAAAAGAAGAGGATATACACCAGGAACCAACCCGAGAGAAGGAAGAAATGAATCCAAACATATCTTCTAAATCATTGGTAAGAATTACCAATCCTTAAACTCTCAAGATAGAAGGACATATCAAGAAGAAAAATGTTCAAGAAGTGAAAGATGACATTGAGCATTAAGAAATGAGTCCAAAAATATCTTGTAATGCATTGGCAGAAATTACCACTACTCAAACTCTCAAGATAAAAGGACATATCAAGAAGAAAAAGGTTCAAACAGTGAAATATGACATCGAGCATCAACAACAATTTCTCGAACTTTTAAAAGATAACACCACTTTGGTGCATAAACAATCCCTACTGCATCGCACACTTAACTAGTAGAAGAAAAATAAAACATGAAACTTTAAATACAAGAGGACAAGAAATAAAACATACTGTAATGTTTCTCGAATCTTGGAATCAAACTGGCTTTTTATTGCTGAGTCTGTGAACCCATGACTTTATTATGAGGTTTTTGATCAACATTAATTTTGTGTGACACTTTTGACAAAACATACAGAGGCATTTTTAATTTTTGTAATTAACATATAATAACATTATTAAGGCCATCATGGAAGTGATGCAAGACCTAGGTGGTCATCACACGCCCGTCAACAAACCACTGGCTATTTTAAGAAAACAATAAACCACCTTCTGGGACTCCCCTCTAGTGGTTTTGGCAAAGTGGGTGAGAAAAACCAAGACTATTCCCTGTCTCTGATCTTTCAATTAATGGTTTTACAGCTTGGCTTTCCTGGGATCTCATCTCAAATAAACATTGACTTGTTTGACCTCCTAGAATTTTGTTGTTTTGAGCATGAAATAATGTGATTTGTCAATTATTTTTTCACCTACAAGATGTATAGCAATGGACTTTTTTTGGGCTATATTCCAGATGTGCTAGTCTATATGCTCAACATATCCATCGTAATTATTATTTTTTCTACAAGACCAGGCTTCATGTATGATTCATCCTCAAACACATCTAGCCCTACACGAAACATAGTATTTTCTTTCAAATAGTCCACGATATTTGCTTCATTAATCACTGGGCCTCAACTTGCATTTACGAGAATCACTTCCTTAGACATGATCGATGACTTGTCTTTGTTAATCAAATGATAAATAGTCTTTTCTAACACATGATGAAGGTTTATCTGGTCAACGTCTCTCAAAAAATTGTCAATAATGGAGCTCATTTTTCATGTAATTGGTGCTTTATCTTAGGACACAAAAAAGAACTTTCGATAATTTGTTGCATATTTTTCAAGTCAAGTGGATTGGTATAAATCATAATATATGGGGTTCATTCTAGAAACTCCATAATCATTTAGACATACACAGAGTCAATTCTTCTAAATTATATTTTTTAACTTCGTTATAACCAGCCTAGATCCATCTTAATTTTGGATCTATCAAGCGCCAAAAGCGATTGAATCTCTCAAGGTGAAAACCTATTTTTTGAGTGGAAAACATGAGGAAAGGTTTGCACCTTGAGATATTTGATCACTCTCAGTGCTTGATAGATCTGGAGTTAAGATGTGTCTAGGTTGGTTTCAGTCGTGTGCAGCCAAGGAAAATCTATCAAACATATGATTAATTTTATCAATAATATGTGAAAAACATCTAATATTGGTAAACCATCTTAAAGATGTTTGAGATTTATCTAGTCATTTTAATTTTAATTTGTGTTAGTGATAAATATTATCAATAACTTTAATGACGAAAATTGATGAAATAAAAATTTTGAATGCAATGTGACAATGTAATAGTGTTGAATGATAGAAAATGTGAATAATAAAATTGTAGCCAATTACAAATAGTGTTCATTGTGGTCAATCTCAAACTATTTCCTTCTAATATTCTTATTGTCATGCTTGTTAGTTTTCTGATATTTTCATATCGATTATATGGAAAGGAAAGTTGAAATTGTAAGTCCTTTAAATATTTAGATCGAGTTGTTGTGGTAAACATCATACCTTATCTCTCTTTGCTCTCCAATATTTATAGGTTGAATTACTATAACAGAAAAATAAATGTACATTGTCAATAATTTTTTTCACTTACATTGAAATCAATGCACTATTGATTCAATCACTTTAAACTTAATGTACCATCATACATCCAATTGCATCAAATGAGAAATCAACATATACAATCAAATCAATGCATCTAATGCAAGAAATAAAATAGTATTATAAAACACCATGTAAACTAAAATCAATGCATCTAATCCAAGTAACCAATTAGGATAGGAAATTAACATCTACATTCAAAATCAATGGATCTAGTGCAAATACGAAAATAAGGTTAGAAACCAATATCTACATGGAAATCAATGCATCTAGTGGAAGCAATCAAATAGG
>APFE031311072.1:24916-37897 GCA_000404065.3 Pinus taeda | reverse complement strand
TTATGGAACATAATATATTAGAGAATATGGTCATTTTGGTGCTACATATGGGGTTCTTGTTCACAGATTGAACAAGAACATTTCCCTACAGATAATAATTAGCTGAGTAATTCAATATAATACCATTTTCCAAAAAAAATCATAAAGTATTAATTATGAAAAATATGTTGCATTGTAAAAAATAAGTGAAGTGGGAACGTTGAACCTAGAAATGATGTTATGCTGCAGAAATTTGATGACTTCTTGAATGTTTATATCTTTCAGTAGAACTTCCTCTGTCCACCACGTGATATAGTTGATAGCAATTAGAATATAGTGGTGTCTCTTTTACAAGTGTGGGAAATTTTCCTAATGATATCTAAGCCCCACTGTTGACAAGGTTCTTCCACTTCAACAAGTTACAATAGGACTGCTGACTATTGGTTTCTTTCGATACATCTTTGACAAACCAGACACTTGAAAGAACAGGAAAGAGCATATTTGAATAATGTAGGAAAGTAAAAGTTGGCCCGCATAACCTATATGTTGTAGTGCTTCCTTTAAAGTATCCCTGGGCCAGTCCATTATGGGGATCACGTAACACCTTTTCTAAATCGTGCACCTGCAAGCACCTAAGTCATACTCCATTGTGGTGCTTCATGAACAACACCCCATGCACCAACTGATATGATAATGCTTCAAGTCAGAGTGCCCTTTTCTGTCATGTAGAGAAGTGAAAGGGAATTGTGCCATGCTCAAGGTGTTGGCGCACGTCCATGTATGAAGAGTGTATGTCTATAGTGGGGGAGGTTGACTCAACGTTGCACATTTCAATCTCTTTGTCCTATCTTGCAAGATCTTCTTCTTCTTATTTTGCATTTACTTCCACTTCTTATAGGGGCATAGACCATGATGCTTGATTGTGTGAACTGAATTGGTATCTATATCATACTCTTGTAACCCAGTCATCCCCTGCTCCCTCCCTTCACCCAGCTCTTACTCAACAAGCAGTGATCTGACTAATGTGTGTGGAACAAAGATAACACAACCGTTCCTTAATATATTAGGTCTGAAGTGTTTTACCACCTTGTACATTCCATAAGCCTATTTTTCCACAATGTGATTATTAAGATTTTGTCCTTGTAGACTTTCACTCATTAAGGAGATAGTTCCTTCACTGTTCAACTCATCCTTTCGAGTAAGCACACCAACAAGAGAAGTGTCCGAAGAAAAAGTGTAGAAGATGAAGTCTTTACAGTTGTCTGTGTTGTACATTGTGGTTACTTATACTTTAACTTGTTTAATAAGGCAAAACACATCCTTTTCCCTTTTATCCCATTTATAAATTGTTTCATTCTTGATCATCTCTTCTGTTGGTTTAAAAATCTCGGCATAGTCAGAGATGAACTTACAGAGGAAGTTAATATTTCCCAACAAAGATTGCATGGGTTTCTTATTAACTGGCTAGGAAATATGGGTGATAGTCCTGACCTTGTCCAAGTCTACCTTGATTACACCTTTAGGAATGATATGCCCCAGGAGGTTACCTTTAGACACCGTAAATACACTCTTATTAGGATTGAAGGATATCCTGTATTTACAGCATCGCTCAAAAATATTCTTCAAATGACATAGGTGGATTGGACTTTGTTTGGAGAATATTGTCACATCATCATGATAGACCACTATGCTCTATTGAATAAGTCCATGAAATGTAATGTCCATCACACCTTGGAATGTTGCGCCGACATTGAGTAGCCCAAATGGCATTCGTCGAAATGTGAACATGCCCCGCTTCATTCTGAAAGTTGTTTTTAGTTTATCAGGCTCTGTTACTAGAACCTGGTTGTATCTAGAAAATACTTGAAGCAAAGAAAAAATTTCAGCCCTCAGTAATGTTTGTAGTATTTTCTCCATGGATGACATGGGGTAGTTATCCTTATTTTAGGCACAATTGAGATTTTTGAAATCTACACACTGACAGATCTTTGCTTACTTCTTTCTCACAGGGACCATGTTTGATATCCATGATTAATTTCACACCTTGTATATGATTCGAGAATCCAACAATTTTCTCAACTCCTTTTCTATGAGGGGCTCAAGCATTGGATCGAATTTCCTCATCTTTTGTTCAAATTGCTTGTCCCCTTCCTCAATTGGTATTAAATGATGTATGATTCATGTATCATATGTCTTGATTTCATCGTATGTCCATGCAAAGACATCACAGTACTTATTGAATAAGTAGATAAATGCTTTCCACCCTTGTGGTGTGAAAAAAGTACCAAGATTAACATACATATTTTAGATCCTTCCCAGTCCCCATGTTTGTTTGTTCACGCGACATAGTGGAACTATTAGTTTTGGCATTATTTGGCCCCCAAAAGCAGTTATGCATATCATACAAGTTTTCTAATGATACCACACCATTGGCAATGAGGTTCCCTTTACTTGCATTGACTACATCTTGAGGTGTCTTTTCATGCTCGTCCTTGTCAATTTCTGCATCTTTGAACATTTCAACATTCCCCATAATATATAATATATTATGGTCGCGATAAAAAATGTTTAAGTTAGTGATATTATACAAGATGGAAATTTTATATAAAATCTTAATAGAAAATTCATCCCTTAAATGTGACATCCTAGCACTAGTGTCTTCTAAGGCATTTTCAACTACACTACACATTCTTGGAACTGAAATAGTATTAAAAGCTTGGAAGCATGAGATGAGTCACCATAGCTCTTATTGATAACTTCTAAGATGAGGAAACACACAATGTATGGTGTTACGTGACTGACGCACCACAATTAATGAGTCCCCTACCACTTTTATGTGCTTCTTACTCTGTAGCGTTATTCATGCAGTTGAATTCCAAGTAGATAGAGATCAAGTGTTTTCTCTAGAACGGGTCTACCAAAATGAAACCAACTCTAGATCCCTTGTGTGTCTTGGATCCATCAAAATAGATAGTCCACATATCATATGTAAAAGGAATTTTGACTGCACTACTACTACTAACTCTATAAAGTTCATTATCTCTAGTTGGACATGGAAGGAGATACAATTGTGTGTCTTGTTTGATTAGGAATGGCTCTGGAAGATAACACCCCAACTTTGTTTGCATAAAATGATTTCCAAATAATAGTTTTGTGAAACCCATTGGCTTGTTGTGGAAATTCAAGAGAGTCACTATATGCTTCATCTATCTCTATGATTCTACCTAGATTTGATTATCCTTGCACTTGTACTGAAGCCATTATTGTGACCAGGGTATGGAAAAGTATCCATGAAGCTTTGTTAACAAATATCTTCTTAGTAACACTCTGTATACTTTCAAAATGTCTACAATCACTATTTGATACATTGGTGAACTTGTCTGCCATATGATAAACAAATGATGACATCCTTAAGTACACCAATTTCCTAGACATGAGTTTTGTCCAGATGAATAAATTGTGCTCTATCCCTTCCAATTTATAACTGGTCTTCTTGGAAATATATAGTGGCATCATATTCACAGATGCACCTAAATCAACCAAGAAACTATGTACAATGAAATTCAATATTTAAAATGTTAATAAGAACGGTAGGGAGAGTGTGTTTGCATCCATCATGAGGGCATTAACTACAAATGCAATAGTTTCACAAGACTTACTAGATCCCTTGTCTGAAGAGGTGGCATTACCTGGATGTTTTCCCAAGTCATTGTAGAAGGATATCTCGTTGGCTCATGATATTTGTAAGTTCAAACATTGAGATGTTTGCATGAACCTTCATATCATCCACAATGATATAATCCACACCAAGAAGATTGATTGAGCTTTTGAGTGATGGATCTTGGTTTTTGGTTCTTTTTTTGGGGGGGGTGGTTTTGTCCTTACTGCATTTAGAAATAATTTTCATTGAGTCTTTTTTCCCATAATTTCTCTTAGTGTTCTCTACTGAATTAGTGAGCATATTGATTTTCCTTCATAAATTTTCTTTGAATTTTTTCTTCGAAAACTCAATTACAGTGGTTGAAACTTGGCTTCTAAGGCTATATCAATTTTTTTTCTCCTCAATCAGACCATCAATTGGAGGTTGCTTATCCACAGGCTCTATTGGGTTGTGAGAATGTACTGATACATGTTCATTGCATGCCTAATCCTTGGAGCTTCATTAGCTCCAACAACTTCTTGCTTCTCTTCATTGAGCTCAACCTACTCCTGAAGCATGATCGAATAAAAAAACATCACAACCATTATCCTCATGAGTTGGTTCCATTATGGGCACGTTGTTTTTGAATGATGCTCATTATGAAATGTACAATACAAATCCCTGCTAGTTTTTTCTATATTCAAGACAACATTTGAACGCTATGCAAACTTCACCAATTGATTTTTGTTTCTACCAAAAGCTGAATTCCTTCTTAACGAGAACATGGGGGGCTTGCTTCTCAGGTTATTTTCACTTGTCCTTTGTTTGAGTTCAAAAATTTCATTGGTAAGGGAGTTAACGAGACGAGTAAGGCTTTCAATATCATTTGGCTCTTTCCCCTTAGCCTTGCTCATGGAGGCTTGATACATCTTACCCATGCCCTTGGAGTATTTTGTTGGTTCATCATTTGAGATGAATGAAATAGAAAACAATTCCTTCTCAATGATGATAGCCTATTCATAGTTTTCTATCAATGTATATCTCACAATTCGTTTTACAAACTGCATAATATTTTATACGAAGGTAGAAGTGTAGCAATCTATGATGATGGAGTCATGAGGTTTTGTGTTATTTGGAAACTTATTCATGATGTGATTGAACCTCTTATTGAAACATATTTTTTTTTCCTTCTGCTCCATCTTAATATTACCCAACTCCTTCAATAACATGGGAGGTGTCTTATCTTAAAGAAATTGTTCAAGAAATATCTTTTTGAATCCCCTCCAATTCTCGATGGAATCTAGAGGAAATTTGTGATACTAGACAACTTCTCTACCATCCAAGGTACATGGAAAAAGTTGGAATGAAACATCATTATAACTTGCCTCAAGTGTTTGGAGTTGTGGGTAAAATTTGTCCAAGTGACCTTCAACCTTGACCACTTTATGAGGGTCATGTTTTGTCAAGGGCTTCTCTGCATTACTTGACATCTTGCGCAGGACACGCAAAAGTGACAGTGGGCCCTGAGTCGTCTAGTCTAGATTTCTCTATGACATGTCTTACTCTTTGTTGTACTCCTCTTCCTTTTATGAATTTTGTGTTTCCTCTTCTTACTCTTCTTCTTCTTCTTCTCTACCTATGCCACCAAACGTTGATCCAAAGATTAAGGGGTTTCCTATGTTACTTCCATGAAAGCGTGGAGGCTTTTCTTCTCTTTCCTTGGTGTCTTATAATTATTGAAGAGTTGCGAGGAACAATTATTCAAAGGAAGACACTACTGTCCCTATCGGGTTGGTCTTGTTCTTCTTTTGAAAATATGGAAGATTGATTACTCCTAGAATCAATCCAACAAGTTTTGCAAAATAACGGGTGACCACCTAAAGATGATTATACAGGATTTCATGTTCAATCCTCGACTAGGAAGAGTCACCAAATTCAAAAGTACGAGTATGGGAGATGGATTAAACATTGCTGCCTTGACCAAATGATGGATTTTTTGGGTCAGTGGGTGGATCAACCACAAAATACTGGCTTCCATCCTTCTAGCACCAAAAATGTTCACATTGTTGGAATTGCCAACATTTAGTTGATCTCCCTGATATGAAGTCCCAATCACACCTCACACCATTTAGTGTAGGAGTCACATCCAATATAAAGGCCCAGTTTCGAAATCCTTAAACATTTTCCTTGGCTCTAGCTGTCAGCACAAGCGAGCGATGCAATGGTATATTTAAAAATCTAGGGGAATGCCTAGTGAGTGTTTAGTGCCACTGTGTCGAGGTTCTTCTACTACAAAGTGGAATAGAAAATTGAGCCTCTAAGTGACAGATAATAGTACCACCCACAAAAAGACACACATGAACTAGAAAGACCAATGTAACAACCAATGGAAGAGTCCATAGTGGCTACAAAAATGGTTACAACCAACAAACAAGGAATGATCTATCTAGTATCGTCGAGAATAGTCCACAAGGATATGACAATGATAAAAGCCATGAAAATAGATTCTCAATAATATAAGCAATAAAATAATTCAAATAGTTCAATTATCATAGTAAATGTCAAAGAAAACTTTAAAAACAAACGTGCATAGAATAGTCTTACAAGCATTCATAGTCAATGCATGAAGAACGTGCTGGCCTTAAAAGGCTTCTATTATTAAGAAAAACTTCCAATACACATGTTTAGAATGTACATCACTAGCCCCAGTAGTGGGAAACTAGAACCACTCCTTTCTCCTCAAAGAACTAGTTGATCTCTCTAGTGACTTGCGGGAGGATCCAAGGTCAAAATTATTTTGGTCATACAATGAGTGGGTATATATAACCAAGGGGTGATACTTCCCCCTTGTGACATTTTAACCACCTTCATGATTGTTCAAATTCTTATAACTTTTCAAC
Organism: Pinus taeda; assembly: GCA_000404065.3. Taxonomy (NCBI): domain Eukaryota; kingdom Viridiplantae; phylum Streptophyta; class Pinopsida; order Pinales; family Pinaceae; genus Pinus; species Pinus taeda. The sequence continues at coordinate 31,378 of APFE031311072.1, read as the reverse complement.
TTACATGACTCTTCGTATTCATGTATATCCTTTGTACTCCAACTTTACAATACATTTGATTACAATATACATGGTCCATAATAGTGATGTGGCATATGAAAACTCATAACGGACTTGACATGAAACTTCTAACATCGGTTGGCTTAATGATGTGGCAATGTCAAGTCACTATTGTTGCTTAGTGCTAGATGTGTTCTTGGATATTCTTTGTCTTCTCCTTTTCCATAGCTCAGTGATACAAAGTATTAAATGATGTTCAATATTGGAAGGTGGTTCTAAATGTATGTCCATTTCCTTGCTCTTGATAGTTCCACTTGCAATTTTAGCTAAAATTGAGTCTTTAGGCATTCTTCCATCCTTCTCCTTCTACATCATCTCACCATGACATGAAAATGTATATGTTCCTGCATTTCACTCATGACAAGATGACATCAATCATAAAACTACCTAGTCTAAGCTGACTCATTATCATTCATGAAATGACCCAAGGACAAGTAAAAGACTAGGAGTAAAATATTAGTTACTACACATTACATAGTTCCAACTAACAGGGAGAGAGATTGATCATTGAGACTACACAGAGAATAGCTCAGGCTTGATTGAGGAAATTTTCTTCATAGTCCTCACTAAGGAGAAAAATTGTGCAATGCCCACTTAATGTCAGAATTACGAAGCTCAACCAAGAAGTGGCTACTACGATATGGGCCCTTGGGAGGACCAACTTCCCATTTTTAAGAGGAAAGGGGGATTGGGCAGGAGAGAGGACTGGAGGACAGATCTGCATATTTCTTGGAGGTTGTGGGTTGTGGTTGAGGGAAGGGCACTCGAAGAAGCATTTCCATACTTTTAGAGGCCAAGGGAGGTTGGGTTCTCTAAGAATTATGTATTTTGAGCAGGCAAGGGAAAATATTTAGGGATGAAGGTGTAAAGTACACAATTCAAGACGGGTTGGGAGACATAACTATGCAATTCTGGAGGTCAAGGGAGACTGTTGGACTCCGAAATTTCACCTAGCAACAGCCATAGAGGACAATGATTTCACACTGCATATGTCAAGGAAGGAAGGCCACATCAATGATGTTAAGACTGTGCAGTGCACAACTTACTTAGGGACCAGTGATGCTAAGTTGCCCAGTCATGAAAATTTTCTTAAAGTGGCTAAGTGCAAGAAGGGAGATGGACTCATGATGAACTTGAATTGTGATCACACACTTAGCATAATTTGATGAAATGGAAACATAGATCATTAGAACAAGAAAACATAGCATCATGTTTGTGTGAATACATCATGACAATATGGACAAGTGTGACACTTAAGATAGACCATGGGATAACCATGATGACACTTGTACCACATCTCTGAAGACTTTTTGTATGAGTACGACAAACTTTTACATGGCGAGGATGTTTACATGAGACTAACCTTTGAAATCAGTAGAAAAAGCTTGCAAACATTTGTAAGAGTCAAACATGGCAAAAGATGATAGTTAATCCAACAAGGAAAAGGGGTCAAATAACTTCAAGAGAGCTCACGAAATGAGCTTGAGTGTTTGCAATAATCAAGGAAAATACCAAGGAAGTCTCCAAAATTTGAGAGCAAGCCAACATTTTGGATGTTGTTTCAGCAAATACAACACTAGGAAGCCTTCCACCTTTCCTAGCCATGATACTCCATTCACTACCAAATAAACCAATGATAATATAGCCTTTGTATTATAAGCAATCATTGTAGTATTCTATAGGGAATTTATTTTCTCTTCTCAATAGTTCCTTCATAAACTCACTCACTCTTTATTATTCTCAAAGTCTGCATGAGGAGTCCAATATGATGTTTTCATAGTTCAAGATCAACCCAATAGAGTTTTCACTTGACTCTCAAGCACTTATGGATTAATCAACATCAATCTATAAGTATTTGTAGTAATTCCTATTAAATTGGTCTCTATTCTCCTTTGTGGGTTTAAATTTCTCCCATATATCAAGTCCATGATATTCTCTTTCATAGATCTGCTTGGTCACCTCACATGTCTAAATTACAATACTTAATATGATAACACACACACACACACAAATAAATACACATATAAGGATGGAGAGTAAAAATATTAGTTATGAGGCCCTTATGACGAGTTTGGAAGTTAAGTAGTGTTTAGAGGAAAAAAAATGTGTTACCCAATTCATCTAATAGTATGAGGGGATGCGTGATGTTACACATCTATTTTTACAACTTCTACTTCTTAATCCTCTATTTCCAACCTTTTTTTATTCTCAATTTGTTTTCTTGATCCCCCAAATCTTGGTGTAGTTTTGGGTGGTACAAACAACTCTTTCGCTACCCAATTTCAATATTTGACCAGCAAAATGAAATGGATCTCTACCCCCTCAATTGTTATAACATCTAATACTACGACATACATTATTACAACATGGGCTATAATGGTCACCGTTTCAGTACTTTCAATAGTAGTAGTTGCCAGAGCATCACCTTTTACAACAATTTCAACATTTTCAACAATAATGGGTGTTACAACATCAGTTTCTACATCATTTTAAACTTTTTTTAACACTAACATGGTGTTATCAAATATGTTCTTACAACATATGTTATTTACACATCCAATGTTACAAAACTTTCTTCTCAATCTGTTGTTACCTATGTTTGTGCTTCTCAAATTGTTTTCTTGATCCCCAAGTGTTGGTGCAACCTCTTTGGCTCCCCACTTTACAACTTTGACAAGCAATATGGAATGGCTTTTTGTTACAACATTCATTGTTATAGTATTTGTTATGGAATTTACTGTTACAACATCTATTGTTACAACATTAGTTGTTACTGCATTTTCTTCTCAATCTATTTTTACTTATGTTTGTGCTTCTCAATTTGTTTTCTTGATTCTCCAAGTGCTCATATAGTGTTGGGTGGAAGAAAAACATATTTGGATACCCACTTTCAAACTTCCAAAAGAAACATGAGATGGATTTATACCCCCTCAATCATTACAACATCTATTGTTACATCCATTGTTACAACATCTGTTATTACAACATCCACTGTAATGGTACTTGTTTCAACAGTTTCAATTGTAGCATTTGTTATAGCATCAATGTTTACAAAAGTTGGAACATTTTCAACAATAATGGGTGTTATAACATCTTAAGGGGATTTAACATTGAGATGATGTTATGGCATCATTTGTTACAACATCCATTGTTACATCACTTTCTTCGATATCTTATATTACCTATATTTGTTCTTCTCAATTTGTTTTTTTGATCCCACAAGTGCTAATTTAGTGTTTGGTAGTAAAAACACCTCTTTGGATGCCCACTTCCAAGCTATGAAAAGAAAGATGAAATTGCTTGTTGTTACAATATCTTTCTTCTTTGATAGCATATGTTGTTACACAATCTTAGTTGTAACTTATATTAATTTTTATTATCATATGTGCACTTTGATATAATGTAACATCATTATTGTTTCATTTCATATGTTGTGATATTAAATATATAATAGAGAAATTAATTATTGCATGAAATAAATAATAATTTTTTTATTCTAAATGTTCTTTCTTGCAAAAGAAGCATCTTCAAAAAGATACAAATGATCCTCATCATATAGATACACATCACGTGGCTCTAATGCTAAGATGGTAGATGATTCTCATGATGACACGGATACAGATGAAAATAAGGTCGATGTTGTTACATAATGTGATGATGATGATCATAATGGTGATGGCTATCATGAGGCAGTTGTTGGTAGCAACTAGTGACACTCATGACTATATAGTCTACATCATGGATCATTTTTGATAAATTGTTATGATGTTGATTTTCATTTTTACTATCATATGTATTATTTTCACGTATCATTTTCACAGACCCCTGTACCATATTACTAAGTTGTATCTTTATGACATGTATCATTTTAATGGCCTCCTGTACAATATTGCTGAGTTGTATCTTTTCAACATGTATCATTTTCAATTATTTCATTTGCGCATTATGTATCATACGTTATTCTATCATATTTTCTTACATAATTCATCATTTCTATTTATATCTCTTTTATATGATGTATCATTTCGACTTATCTCAATCGTTGGACATGAATTAATTTTAGATATTATTTATTTTTTAAATGAATGGGTATATTTCCATTAATCAAACTGGAATCTAGCTACTACCATTACATTCAAAGCATCAAAATTTCCAGAGTTCTCCAAAATTGCTCTCACCAATATCTTTGGGTATGTAGTAATGTTTTTCTCGAGATTTACTACATCATTCTTATTGTATTTTCTCCAAAATACCCCATTAGTAGTTACATACCTACATAACAATCTACCTAGTTATTACTATGAAATTAACTACCAGGATCCGCCCACATTTCTCCATATCAACCTTGTCCAATTCCTCCTCGTGGAATGGTTCTATTGCTCCAAAATTTCAAATTCATCCATGATAAATTAGATTCTTTTTAGAGTTGGTATTGTGTTTTGGTCCTTGCAATATTTCAATTTGATACATTTTTGAATTGCAACGAGAGAGTATCCGAAGCCATATACGATGATGATCTTGTTAGTATTGACTCGTCATTTTTTATATGTTGAAAGGGGTTGATGATTTGGATGCATATTAGTTACTTACGATGGTTTTCATTTACTGCTTATGATGGATGTTGTCAAAGTCACTTAAATTATACATATTTGGTTCACTTTCTTTAATAACAAATGATGATCATGTTACAATAATTATCTTGTTACTTTATATATATTGGATGTTGTAGAATCTATTTTGAGGGAGATTTGATAACTACAATGATGTTGTTAACCTGTATGGATGTCTGTTTCCCTAAAATTTATTTATAAATATTATCCTATAAAAAAATTCAAATGCATTCATATGATGTCTAATCATATAACTTATTTAAGAGACATGATAAATTTAACTAATTAAATTATAATAAAAACACATAAATTTAACTGTATGGAAAAAATAATAATTTTTTAGAAGCAAACAAATAAGCAATAATGGAAGCCAATTTGGAAACAAAATTGGAGGCCACACTAGAAGAGAAATGGGAAGCAAAATTGGAATCCAAGTTAGAAACCAAACTAGATGCATATCTTGACTCTAAAGCTCGTCCTACACTTGCCGCTAAACCTAGCACTAACCCAGGATTATTTATTACGATTGGAAGTGAAAAGGAAGTAAAAATCAAAGCCAAATTGGAATAAAAAATGGAAGGTACACCAGAATGAAAATGGGACCCAGAATTGGAAGCCACAATAGAAGGAAAATTAGGAGCAAAATTGGAAACCACACTAGAAGAAAAATTGAAAGAAAAGTTAGAAGCCACACTAAAAGAAAAACTGAACACAAATTAGAAGCCACACTAGAAGAAAAACTAGAAGCAAATTTAGAAGCCACACAAGAAGTAAATATATAACAAAAATTGAAAGCCACACTGCAGAAAAATTAGAAGCCACATGGGAAGAAAAATTCGAAGCTAGACGAGAACCGAAATTGGAAGCCACACTAGAAGCAAAACTGGAAGCTAGACTATGAGCTAAACGAGAAGCAAAATTTGAAGGCACACTAGAAGAAAAATGGAATGAAAAATTAGGAACCACACTAGAAACAAAACTTGAAGCAAAATGTGAAGAAAAATTGGACATTAAGTTGGAAGCAAAACTATAAGACAAATTGGAACCAACTCCTAGCATTATTTCCAATCCTAAAATTGACTTATTTATCCCTAAAAAGGAAATATTTATCGGATTGTTCCTCGAACCATTTATAAAATTATTCCTTGCACTATTTGCAAAATTATTTCTCTCGCAAATTACAAAGCAAATATAGGAAAATTATGGGGACAAAGGGAAAGCATTGAGTGAAAAGATCTACATAAATTACCAAAAATGTTCATTGAGGTCTTATAAATATCCATTAATACAAAATTTGATTTCCTATAAATATCCATTAATACAATGTTTGATTGTGTGAACCAATTACAAAATGGGTAGTCATTCGGTGAAAAAATTAGAATTCCAATGTCATAATTATTAGATTCAATAAATCCTTGAGAAACACTGTAAGAAACATAATTTAGGAAAATTCAAATAGATAGGAAAGGAATGAAAACATTCACAATATTAATAAGAATAGACTTTACCACAACACCCATGATCCACAATCACGGCGTCTCCATCGTTGAGAGTCCAACAAAACGAAAGTGCAACTAACTTGGTAGGAAGGAGTTAGGAGATAACCCATGTATGACAAACTGTGTGATCTCTCAGGTAAGACGTGAAAGAGGTAAAGAGAGGTTATTCTGGAGTTCCTTTAATAAGAATATCTTTGAAGAAGCTCTTGTATGGTGAGTATTTAGATTACCTTAATCTTGGACGTATTCATACAGAGTTTGATCATTTTTGGAAAGACAAAATGGAAGATTTC